>LJIJ01000671.1:0-85124 GCA_001718145.1 Orchesella cincta | reverse complement strand
GCAATGTCAACCCGCTTTAATAACTTGGCTCACTCACGATTAGATGAAATGGCTGTTCATTGTTGACTTTCACCAAACAGTAGCATTATAACTTTTAACAGCTTAAGTGCTCACTGTCAGATATGAATTAAAAGACAGAATGCCCTAGCAGTCTGATTAGTAGAGCTGTAGCATACTTTTCGAGACACTGAACATTTTCCCTCCATGCTGAAAATTCTTATTGTTCCGAGACATGCAAAAGATAAGTTTAGTTGAAACGAGAAAACTAAGGCAAAGTAGCCATCTTCCTGTAAAAAAAAGAGGAGATAAGGATACCATTTAGATGCAATTCAAAAGGTATTCTACTGTATGTATTTTTACATGAGAGTTGGTATCTCGTAAGAGACTTTATTTTTCGTGAATCAAGCACTATAAATGTCGACATACATGGGTCTTGGGTAAATTCAACCTCACTCAATGGGCTGAACATAAAAAGTAGACATCTTGCATCCTAGCGAGTGATGTATATATTGTGTATAACATTGTTTTGAAGGCTCGACTTTACTAACAGAGAAGCAGGAAAGGAAGGAAGAAGTTCTGATAGGGAAATAGGTACCTATTATATTCAGCGTCGTTTGAATGAGTCAAAAAAAAGTTTTGCCGTCCGCTCGTTTCTCAAATACCGGTTCACGGACAGGACATGCGGCAAAAGCTTTGAGAATGATGTGTTGCGTGTATATAAGACTAAGAACAAGAGGACAAGAGGCTATCTTTCATATTTAATCATGTTCGTTATGAGAGGGCTAGGTTACGGCTTTCGTTCAAGTTTTTTGCTCTCCTGAATTTGAGTCTTCGAAACTTGGTTTTGCAGGGGTGTTTTCTTTATTATCATTTTTAACCGGGCTAATTCAGCGTGGCATTGTGCACAAACTGCTTCCTTTACTACTGCTCTTTCGTGAACTTGGTGTACGGGAGAGAGCTAACTTATTCCACAAAGTTTGAAAACTACTGGGCTGACTACATTAGACATATTTTAGTATTTCTGTTTGCTGCTCGTTACGTTCCGTCGGCCTGCTTTTTGAGGGGCGTGGTGTACTTTTTGAGTGAGGTCTTCAGAGGGCTAAGTCCCATTAATCCAAGAGAGCGCGTGCAGGGCAACCAAACCGATAAACGGGGGCCATTTCTAGGCGGTGGCATATGATGTGAGCTTCCAAATGCCGCGTTTTTCCTGCCAGTTGTGTAGTTTTGAGTGTAAATGAAATGCTGTAGCAAACAACCGGCAAACAACCTGCTGTGCTCATGCCTTGATGACGACTTTGAGCACGAAGGATTTTCATACAATGATATTTAACTGTTCGACTTTTTTACAGGGATACATGAGTATGTCGTCGTATTCAAAAACAGCAGGTCATAATAACTAGAGCAACCCTCGCTCATATCATCCATATATGCTAATGTGATGTATCCGATGACGTGATTAATTAAATTATCTACAAAAGTAAGCAGTTGTTCATGGAGCACTGTATTAATTTCCAAGCCTCGACAATATTACGAGACGTATCAATTATAATGATTTTCTGTCGTTAATATATTTACAGTATTCCGGTACAGCACAGTTAAAGAAATGATAATGGAAAACGTGAAATATAGCATGAATATTGTGTACCGTGGGTATTTTACGTAGAAAATTTAGAATTTTGTTGTAAATAAAAGTATTCATCTTATTGTGATATTATATAAGACTATTATAATTTAAAGTGAACCCAATAACGTATGAGCATTTCCCCTTGCTGTTATGAAGATGTTAGTAAAATGTACAAGTTTTATGAAATATAATTAAAACCTCCGGACAAACATAATTATGCAACAAAAAAGTGCATCTTGGAAACTACTCATCGTCAGTCAGTTGGCAATAACAATGGATAAATAATATATATATAAATTCAAACAAATGTAGGCATGAGAACGTATTGTGAAGAAACAGGGATGTATACAAACAGCCATCGTGTACATTTCACCCTCGTACTAATGGAAAGGTTAGAAGTGGAAAAGGCCGAAGAAAGTATTTGAGAGAGCAAGCAGAGCACCACCAACCGTGTACGAAGAGAGAATACCCAAGTAATTTAGTCAGGGATACTTGAGAGAAAGCTGGAAATGGAGAAATGATCATCATTAGTCTTTTCGTTGGGGCAACGTAAAAAAGGAAAGCAGAAGAGAAGAACAATGTAATACATTATGCATACAACTTGTTTCACAAGTTCATGCCATAGCACAACTACTTTTTAATGTCATCACATTGCTTCACTCCGCATTGTGTTTCTCTTAAAGATGTAAAATGAAAGTACACGTATCATATCACGAAAGTTAGTTCATATAACAACATCTGTCTCTCTCTCCACTCAAAACAATAAAAACAAAGCTGTGTCATGTTATTGTTTGATCTTCCATAGAACGTGTTTCTCGAGCCTTCTCGTGACTTGTCTTTTTGGCTTGCGGGTAGTTTTAAAATACAAGACAGATTGTTTATAATTTATCCTGTTTCTGGGACTTGTATATATGTACCAAGAGGCTTTTTGAGGGGCACAAGCACATGAAACTCACAAAAAAAGAGGGAGAGTATTTGTCATTTTGGCAAAGGTCTGTTTCAAAACAAAAAAAATACTCTGATTAGAGCAAACAGAGCAACACATTTATAGCAGGGAGACTGGGTTGCGGTGCATCTCTAAAAAATATTTATAAATCTGGTTGGCTCAACTTGGCTCATATAAAATACTCTGACTAATGCAAATACTTATATGAATGTTTGAACCTCTCAAGATTTTGCTCCAGGTACTATGTAGACAAAAGGAAATTTTACTCGCACAAGCAGCAAAATTTCTCAAGTGGTTTACTTTCTTTTCTCTCCCCCAACTTCTAGTGGCTGCTCCCTGTGTCACCGTTAAGAGAACATGGATAGGCGATATTATGCATAGATCATGTTCAGCTCTCAGGCACATTTTAAACATTCCCAACTCTGGCAGTTTGACTTGACAAATATGGTTGTCTCTTTGTCCAAGTTGTTCCCCTTATCTGATAATACGGATGCCATTTATTGTTTAGCTGAAGGTTTCTAAATTTCAGTTTAGCAGTTTATATAAAAACACGCGTAAAATTGATGTTTGACACCAAGTTATACATGTGTTTGAAGGTCTACAGACCCCCCCAACTTTGTCAATATAGTGCAATGTTTTTGCTGTCTAAAATTAGTGAATGATCTATCATCATGATCATAAATCGAGATGGCTGATGAAGAGGATTCAACGGAATTTCATCAAAGCGGCAAGGTTGCTACCGCAATAGCAATATCATGAGACGGTGATGAGGGTGTACTGTCCTAGGAACTGTATACAGTCAGCACTTCTTAAGTTTATATATGTATGAGAGTATTATTTTCGCAGGGCAAGTAATAACGACACGAGTCATTTTTCGCCATTAAATTTGTACTCAGAAAGTTCAAGTATGCTACGTTGACGCAAAGCTGATAAAAATTGTGGGCGAAAAAATAAAAGTAGGAAAAGTGACATTGTCATTAGATGAAACGTGTGGATGTCATTTTGTTGTAGGCTGATTGTGGGTTCACTCAAACTTGGCTTAGCTCTCGAAACCTGCCCTTTTGTAGAAACGATATATTGTAGTCGTAAGCTATCTTTTTAACTGATTTTCTATATTTAATACACTTAATCAATCCTGGAAACGTTGACTTTTCCCTCAAAAAATGTACGCATACGCATAACCCTTTTCTGTCGCCGTGAGTTTTACGTCAAAGAGGATCAAAGAACAATCCTTCTTCACAGCAGCCTTTTGTAAGATGTTGCTAGCCTTAGTAATTGTCTGGTATGATACATATCAAGTGGCTTTTTGTAAACCTTCGTTTATCCTTTAACCTCTCATACAAACGTTTATATATTAATAACAGTTCCTCAACTTTTACATCACATGAAAGTAGCATAGCACAGGTTACCTTTCATGTAAGAAGTTTAAAATCATAAATGTATTTACGTGTCAACGCTGGAGAATTGGTAAGAAGCCATTGTGTGGTAAAATGTATCATACCGTGTGGTCATGCACCAAGTAAATATTTGTATTAATGGACATCGTGATATATCTGTTAGGGTGCAATGTGCATGCACTCTGCTAATTATGACTAATCCTAAGCCAGTCTCACTAAATGGCCTGTCATGTTTAAACACTGAAAGTTTACGTGTGTTTCCCTTTATATTTTGAGAATGCAAGCAGCTCAATTTAATTTGCAAGAGGTTTAACGAGTGCTAACTAGAAAATCATGGGAGGAAGGGAAAGGTACATTGTATTGTAACTGCCTTCTTTTGCGCCTCTACTCAGCAATAAAATCCATTTACACCCCTTTTGAAGAATGTTATCTGGATGGAAGACACTTCATAATGTCGGTAAAAGAAGGAACCAACTTAACGAACCCGTCGTCATACTATATGCTGCTCGACCACCCTTTTCTACAGATGAGCAATGGTCACATGCTAAACATATCAATTCTCCACGTTATCTCTTGACATGAAGGATTTCAAAAGGCGTGTATGTATGATTATATTATGAGGCTTCCTTGCCAAAATGATCCATGCACTTTTATGCACCATGAAATAGTTATATGAGCCCCCTTTTGCGTTTTTCAATTATCGTTAAACAGAATGACATGCTGATTGCCAACATAGTTACATCCAATTGGTTGCTCCAATCCAATCCCGAATTGTTTTACTCTTTTCCACCAAGAATAGACTGCGGTAAGGAATTTTTCCAATTATTTATTTGATATAAATTATGTTTTACATCACAGAATATATGCACCTGTGGAAATTGCATGCATGTGTATTTTTAAAATGCATACAAGATATACAATTGAAGTAATTGTAATTTCATCTTGTTGTAAATACAATGGCCATCTTTACATCTAACAATAACATTAGCTCCCTATCTGCATCTCTCTCGTCACCAATTGTTCGTCAGTGGCAAAGGAATTTTTTTACCGCGCATAAAAATCCATCTATAAAATATGACGTTTTACTTGCAAGAAATCGTAAATAAAGTTTTCATCAAATAGAAGGCCACAGAAGTAATAGGGAAGTAGTATAATTTTGATGAAGCAGTAATTCAAATTGAAAATTTTCCTGGTAATCAAAGTACACTCAAAATTGATATTTAATGTTTATACAATCCATTCCAAACATGCCATTATCACCAAAAAATACAATGTTAATCTGTCTCGCCCAAACATTTGCAATTTCTACTTGAATGTTTAGTACAGTCATCCCTCATGCCGGCTACCTTTAAATCTTCCTCGTAGCTTCAGCATCCCTATTGCAAAGTAACAGATAAGCATTTGTGTGCTTGATCATTTTAACTATATAAGAACTTAACTCATTTTAAAAACTATTTTACGATCATCATTGCCGTATTCCATTTACAACTGTACTTAACAATACCTGTATTTTATAACTGAAAATTAAATTTAGGCGTAAAAATTGCAGGTTTATAAGTGTGCACTGTGCAAGTAACTACTACCTTGTTAATAAAACTATGCATGATGAAACGCTAAACGTGATGTGGTGTTGGTGCATGCTTACACTTTTTTTCTCAAGTGCAACTGAAAATGTTGAAGGCGAAGGCACTCGCTCAAGCTAAAAAAAAGAGAGAGAAAAGACTCTGGCCATATAAAATACAATGAGAAAAACTCATAAAATACACGGCAAGGATTTTTAGCAAGCTTGTTTATGTGAACTGTAATCAAGTATGAAATGAGAAGGAGAGGATAGCTCTGTATCATTTTCAAAACGTGTTGAACTTCGTCTTGATAGCCCTATTCAAATTTTACATGTGCATTGTCTAACTGACAGTATGCACTGTGAAGAAGAGGCTTAAAATTAAATTATTGATATGTAATTGTCATCCATGGCAATGACTGGATCTTGAAATCTAATTTGCGTAAAAATAATTGCAGCATTCAAACTTCATAAAATAAAATTGAGGAAAATGCGACACTGTAAAATTCTGTGACGCGTGAATAGTGAAAATCAAACTTATTTTCCGCAACGTTTGAACACCACAATTTTGTTCTGGAACGAACTGAGCGCAACCAACTGTGAGTTCGCTCATTTTCAGTACGAAATGCCTGGACACTTGGACAGTTAGCCGGGAACAAGCTAACTAGTTCATGCCACGTTAGTGTTCCAATGCAAAATTGTACAACATAACGAATGTCAGAAATGGTGATGACTGCAGACACACTTATTTAATGGTTTTGAGTAATTCAATCATGATGATATACGCTACTGTTGACCCTTACCAATACTTCCATACTCAATCATTCAATTCTTGAGAACCAATGTAAACAAACATATAATTACGTTGCAACTGCAAGCAACTCGTCTGCAATTGCTAATGCTACATGTCAAAAGTCAAACTTAACGATAACTAAAAAAGTGACGAGCAAACAATAGTTGCAAAAATGTGTGGTCATACTATTTACTTTTCAGGGCATGCATACATATATTTGTGTTTTCTTCCCTTTCGTTCCGCATAAGTATCAGGATACGCGTAATATATTTCCATTCGAGCTTTTGAGGAACCTGAGACCTTGTCATGTAACAGCGTATGAGCAATAAATAAGTAAAACGAACTAAGTCAACCATCATCAGTCAGTTGCGTAAAAAATGCATAAAAATTGAAATTCCAAATAGGTTTGCACATCCCATCGTCACAAGAAAACGATCATCATACGAGGGTCCATTTTTATCTCTTTGTGGACACTTGTAATTACACTAGACAAGTATTATTACACTATTTATTACGCCAGTAAATTGTATGCGTAATGTCTTGCGAATACGATACCTAAAGGGTGATATTACATTCATTTTAATGTGAGGAAAAAATAACTTTGAATTTGTGTTGGCTAGTTTTTACTAGTCCAGCAAAATATCAAGCACAGCATGTGCTATAACATAGTCACATCAACGAGAGGAAAAGGTCGCTATAAATTTGTCGGCGTTGTTTCATCCTGTGATTGTTTTTACATAATACCTAATATTATTATTGCCATTAAAAACACAACGAAATGTGCATAATATAATAAGTACGAAGCGATAAATGATGCAAAAGCAAATTTGATGTTTTATGGTGAGATCATGGGCTTATGGAACGAAAATAAAAATGAGCTAGTACGGAGAAGCATGTAAATCATATTGTCACCCATTGTCATGGTGTAAGTAATGCAGGATACATTTTATTATGTAGTTCACAAAAGTGGCTGTAAAATACATAGTGTATTTAGTACAGTTCACCACTTGTCATTTATGCTGTTTAGGAACCAGACAGTGAGAACCCAATCGCCAAATATTATTATGAGCATTGACTTTTAGTCTGCACCCTACACAGATAAACTGCAAAGATGCATACCGAAATAGCACGGGAAAAACTCTTAACACCAGTTCTGCAGGGCAAGGTCGTATTACTGAATGCGCCGTTAGACGAGCTATATTGTGGTCAATGCATATAATATCCTACCCCATTAAACGATAACCTTGTGACTGCAAAATTTATCTTAATTTCTGAACGAAATCTAATGGCTGACTGGATTTGGTTGTTTACGACAGATCAGAATGTGGTTAAGGAAGGTAGATACTGCTCGCTCAGTATTTACTTCACTGAACAACTGCTCATTAAAGGTTGTTACATTTCTTTACTCACTCCAATAAATTGAAATTTTGTCCGTTATGGCACATTAAAAGGTTGAGCGCATTGTTTCAAACAATAGTTAAGCTGGGAGTCTTCATGAAGCATTTTATGAGGTAAAGAAATGGGAACACGAGCTTAGATTGTTTAAAGACGTTGCAAAAAGGTGTTTCTAACAAATGGGTGCAGGCGGCAAAACGAGAAAATGACAACTTTGTACAAAGATATTTTTCAAATATTTCCTTCACACAATGAACCGGTAGTTACTCGCACACATCACTGATAGACAACTTCCGCAGTCATCAGCAAAGATTTTCATTGTCTCCATTCACTTCTGCAGCTTTCAAGAGGGCTTGTTATATTTTTGGGTTACGTCACATTTTTTACAATAAAGTTCAGGCACGGAGTGTGTCGTCTCCTGACTTAAAGCAGCAAGCGGGTACTCCAGCTGCTTAAAATGGTAATAAGTGGCACAAGCAAAATAAACCTCAGTTTTGGAGGCGTTGCGTTGTAATATCAAATGACATTCACCAATTCCCCCTTTCTCGTCCCAGCCACTTGCCAGAAGTTGCTTGTGTAGTAAGTGGAAAAGCTATGTTGAAATAAAAGGATCAACTCCGAGAAGAAAAGCGAGAGAGCTGTGTTATAGGAAATAATGGGACTTCATTATGGTAAGCATGTGCATGTGCGTAGCATGAAAATGAAATCAAAGAAATCGGAGTAAATTAAAGTTGTACAATGTTTAGCAGCACAATAGCCGTAATAATAACAAAGGCCATCAATATTTTCAACGGGAAGCAAGCCATAGAATGACGCACGTGGTCAACTCAACTTGGCCTACAGCGAAGATATACTTTATTTTTATATCCATCTTGTACTCAAGTTTTTGTATTACTTCAGTAAAAAGAAGTGAGACAAGCATGTGGGTTAGAGGACTGAATAATGCAGGCGTAATCCCAAAGAAACGGACGGTGACTTCCGGTTCCAGTTTAAAAAGATTGAAATTCAATATATCATAAAGGAATAAATGCTACTGATCTTTGAGGTAGAGGAGCTCCCTGCTTGCTTGCCCTTTGTCAGTGAGATGATCACTCGCTCGCATCATAGAAGATAAAAAGTGGGTGTGTAAACTTTTACCATCTGAGCGTGTGTTCAGTTCATTGTATAAGTATGTCTTCACGGTATAAAAATGACTGTAAACTGTATAGGATTAGAATTGCTTATAGCGCACTTGTGGTGGATTACCGGTTTTTTAGCTGCTTGCTTGACCTTTATACGTTATGAAGCTATTCAGTTGTATTTTATCTAGCTCGAGACTTCATTTAGTTGTAACGGAGTAGGCAGTTGTCAACTTATCACATGCCAACTGAAACTCAATGAATAAAAATTGATGGAAACAGTGAAATGATGCCCGCATTTTCTATAAACAGACACCTTTACGACTGGTATTATATGCATTCCCATTTGAATAGATTATCAGATGTATGGAATTACAGCAACTGCTGGTCTGTTGTATTTGGCGGAAGTGCATTCTAACTTGGGAAGACCTTTTCTTGATCATTTTTACGTCATGAATGATGCTATTTAGCAACAATGTGTAATCTCAAATGCAGCCGTAGCTTTTAGCATTGCGAAACAATGTAGCAACAACATCTTACTTTTAATGGAAAGGAGGGAACGTGCTCCTAGATCTGTTCCATGAACTAGGTAGAAACGAGGCAATCCTAACAATAAATTGTGCATGCTGTATAGCGATTGCTTTAAGCAATTGAAAGACGAAATACATCATTATGTATAAGACACAATCTCAAAGTTTAACACGTGGGTGATGACTTTAGTTGTTAAGGGCCACAGTTGAAATACAGTTTGACTCATTCATATAAGACGACCACGTTATTTAACTTTTGTAAAGGGATATAATTGCATTTTATAGGATTGTGTCATGATTATGAATATTATAATGCAATTGTAATTACGATTACCCATAGCTCGACGTTCGGACTTTGGTATTAATTACCTAAATTTCCACATCCTGTTTTTAATCTGCGTATTTAATGGAGCATTAAAAGAAGCAACTGTGAAATGACTAAAACTTAATAAAAACCAAATTTACAGACTATTTAACGTAAAAAGTCGTTATCCTTGACTGAAAGTTATAGGTAATTACATAGAGTATCACATTCCCCCAAACCCATGAGTGTACATGTGCAGATGCGCGCATGAAAATGCTTGGATCTCTATTGCCATATTACTTACTGCTCGGAAATGAAAACTGAAGCAAAAGCGATTGTTCCTCTGCTTCCCTAAGTAGCAAACCACTTGCTACGCAAAATAATTGAAGTAAATCTCAAAAGAAAGTATAAACGTACTCACCTCAAAAACTTTTGAAGTTAATATCTTTCACTTAAAATCAACAAAACCTGGGGTTGAGTGAATTCGTCTGCTTCTTTTCGCACCATACCATCATAAGTCAGTCAGTCAAGTGTTGGAATCTTAGATCTAGTTTATTCTTGTAAACACATTTTTTTGTACACTAAACTAATAAAATTATGTTGAGTAAAATACAAAGTATTTGAAAGGGTTCTTAAAATCCCAATTGCCTCAACCACCCTCAACTCGTAAGAATATCACTGCACCAATGCCACAGTCTTACTGCATCATCAAGACTGAAACAAATGTTGTATTAATACACAGTTTTTCGCATCTTGTCTCATCTCAGCATATTGCCTGGTCGCTGGTCTTAAGTTGCGTGCTCACTTAAAGACAATAAAAATATTGCACGAACGTATAGTTTGAGTGTACAAAAAACAGCGACGAAGAATAAGTGCCTACTTATGTTTCAATGTCTCATACCTTATCTCTTATTTACGTAGACAATTTATTATTACTACTTGGAAAGTTCTCATGCCTTTTAACAGAGTCTCGTTTGGGAGTTTCTCATATCATACAATGTGTGTATATTATTAGTATATACTTACTTACTTAGCTACTTCGCTTAATGACTTGACTGGACGAGGAACACAGTAGCACTAGGTGAGACGATGATGACTGAAGACGATGAGTGAAACCTCTAAAGTAATATACACTCTATTCGCCAACTCAGCTAAAAAGGAGGAACATGAACTAATAATATTTATGCACTTGTTTCAACAAAACTGCATAGTATTGCAGCTTAGTTTATCACATTGTTTTTTGAAAAACATTAAAAACTAATATATTTTCCCGACAGCGAAAGAGTCAACTAATAATTAAAAACAGAAGATAATGCAATTTAGTCATGATGTCTGAAATAGTTTATCGTGTACAAATTTACGTCTTATATAAGAGCAATATTGTATTCCTAAAGCTTTCATCTTCGTATGACTAATACAATGCCCCGGATGCGTAGTTTGGCAATCCACAATTTATTTTTGATGACGGGTTTCATGTAGATTTTATGTGTCTGTGTACTAAACCGAGCTGAAAGTTAAGAATAATGAGTATCGCGATTGGTTTGAATACTAATACACACACACACGCACAATAGTTTACGGCAATTGGGTTTTGAAGCAATCCTTGACAATTTTATAGCTGACTTTTTGCTCACTGCTGGCTGCAGCTCAAGTCCGGCAGCTCAGGAGTTTATAATAATGCAATGACGCGTGTTTAGCACACATGAATGATCAAGAAGTGCATCTTGAATTACGCATTATGTCTGTCCACAAGCACAACGAGGAAAGAGAGCAAACTCTCGATAAAAGTCCCGGACTACTATCCAGTTTTCACAATAGCTTATATTAACAATTGACTTCAAATCAATCACCTTGAACAATATGCTAAGAGCAAGTATTTTCTGCGCTGATACACCTTTTTTTAAACTTCGACTGGTACATTTCTCCGCTATACATCTTTTTATATTCGTTGATGAACAAGACCACTGATTATTAAAGGTGGAAATTGGTCATTGACGAATATTAGTTTTTTCAACGATAAAAGTCCACTTGAGCTTAATTTAAGGAGTTTATTTGCTTATCATAGCTATGAAAAGGTTGGTGTTACTCTTATCAGTGTCAGTACACGCGACGGACTGGAGATCTATGGGGTGATTAGTAGGAGATTAAGTAGTTATTAGCTCGACAGCACAACTGCTACTATTGACGAACTCCTGGTTTACCGTCCTACACCATTAACATTACAAACATACAAATCCAACATCACACCGTCTCTCGCTCCTTTCTTGTAAACATTGTAAAGTTAAACTGTGAGCACTTTTGTATCCTTTTGGTCTCCCAAAAAGTAGGAGTTTCTACCAAAACCTTTTCTTCAAGTTGCCGTGTTGCAGCTCTTCTGTATTTACTCGTCTTTAGAAAGAATAGGATTTGGAAGATAGTGAGCTGGAGCCGATTTTATTTATCCTATATCCTTTTCAGAAACCGAGTCCTCCCACACTCCATTACATGATAAGACTGTGAAAATGATAATGAATGGCTACACCACTGGCGTACATAACGAACGTGTATCAAACATGAGCCCTTGGTTTTGTTAATACAGTCACTCGTTGCCCTACAGTTTCACTGCTCCAACTATGAAAAGTTGCTGGAGGTTTCTTTCGGTTGGATCTCATTTATGTTTGTGCACGTTATGATGTATTGGCTGTACAGGGAGGCACATTGCTTTTTCAATGCTTTTTAGGAGATTGGGATCACACAGGAGAGCAAGCATCCAGTACTCTGAAAAAACTTACTTCACCCTCAACTCATATATCACTATTTTGATATAGGAGTAATGATGTATCGTTTGTAGATGGTATCATCATCTTACAACTAAGAAAATATTTGACTTGGTAGTGAGTTTATCATTACAATTGTCACCTTTCAAATTCTACACAGAAACAGGACTGGTATACCACTTTAGTTTCACAATCCGTGTTTTCAATTGAAGAACTTTTTGTTGCATTTAGCTTTAAAGAATGTAAAAACTTTAATACCTCAAGTTGTAACCAGTACCTTTAGCCACTATAAAAGTTTGGCCTTTTTGATATTCATTTAGTCTGAGAGAAGTAATCGCTAAAGTACAAGCAAGTGAACACCGTGCTTCGCAGCTCTAAAAAACTGGGCTAACTTGAGACACGAAGTGAACTCGCTTCATCTTTCGTTCTCCCCTTTCACATGACTGTCAAAACATCAAGGTACTTATCCAGTATCCACCCATGTTCAAATAGGTACTTGTAATATTTTCGGATCAATCCCTGTTTATAAGATAAAACATGACCACGTCTGTCGTCATTGCATGAATCCAGATGAAACTCATTTTTATACATTGTCAGTAAACAGTATATAATACAGCTTCTAGCTCATTGAATGGTCTTCAATACAAATATGCATGACATGTATCGTAATATCTTCATCTATTCATTCATTATACCTGTGTTTGTGTAGGTACTAGGTACAGTAGCATTTATGTTGATTAACAGAGAATTATACGCAAAGGTAATAGAATGTTTTATCACTCATGTCAGATCTCGCTTGAGTATTGAATTTGTTTGGAATGTAAAAGCAACTATTACTTGTATTGGCTATGCTCATAATATCACTTTAACCCGTGTTGCTACTAAAAGTTGTACAAGCTGGGGTTTATTGTATCAATTATTACGGTCAGGAAATCAGGAATCATTTGACAATCTAAAGCAATATTATGATGTAAATACGAACACAGAAAATAATAACATAACTAAAAATGGCTGGGTTTAAATGTAGCGTTTATCACAGGCGCTACGTGTAACTATTTAATATCCTAACTATTAAATTTTTCGCAGAGGTTTACGAAAATAATATCAAACGTGTTCAACAGTGTTAAATACTATATTCCTTATGCGTACATAAAGTGAAAACGGAGTTACAGGAATGAAGATATTTTTAAAGGTTGCAGTCAAACAGTAGATTTATTTATAGGGTTTTCACATCAAAATACCCCAAATATAAGTGCATGCATCTAGGACGGTAATGATAAAACGGCCCATGTCTTTGTACTTGCTATAGGTGATGTTATTCTTATGCATCATCTGAATTTCACATTTGTCAATTTCTCTTAATTATAGTGATCCTTGTGTTGAATATACATTTTTTGGATATGCCATGAGTCGAATAAATATTATGGGAGAGTAAACAAGACTAGAGCAAAATTGATACTCTGCTTTTTCCTCCTTTCATGTCAAGTTTACCTTACTTTTCTTTTAGATGCTCGTTCTGTGAGCTACACGTTGAAAAGACAGTGTGCTCCGTGTGTGATAATGCTCTTGCTCCTTCTCCGCATTGCTTTTTACAGGCTTAGCATCAACTTGGATGCCAACATTGCGTCCTCTCTCTACTCCAACCCTGCAATGCGTGAGTGTAAGTGTGGTAGAGAGTGAGCAATGTGTTGTAAAACGTGAACACACACACATTCATATATGTAGCACATGCCACACTCGCATGTTACATTCATGCAAGACTTTAAGGCAAGCGCTGCTGCGTTGAGAATTTTCCCAACCTTAGGGTCGGACTTGGATTGAAACGCCTTCCTTTTGTTCATTTTAGGCTGAAAAACCAATCGGGATCTAAAGGGAACCAAATCTCTCCATTGGTATCATTGTCTACCCGCAGTTGGGCAACTCTACATGGGGAATATGGAATCCTCCCTTTTCGTATCATTTTTTCGTCTTTTCTTTCACTTTTTTTGCTGGTTGCTCTCTATTCAGCTCCTGTATCTGCTTCCGCAACTCCAGCTCTTTTCTCTGTCCGCTATGGAAAAGTTGAGTGAGAGCACTAAGGTTATAATTATAATAATAATAATATATGGTGATATATAATGCTAACAACGACAAGGTTGACGAGACTCTGACTTTTCCTTTTAATACCTACATATTATTATACATGCTACATGTTTCCGTTTTTGTCACCTATCCAAAAGAAGTGTTAAGTTAAACTTGCTACGTTCTTTTTATCCCAGGCTCCCCATAAAGCTATCATTTAAAACGACACTGCATGAACATCACGACGAAGTTGAAAGATGCTGCTTTTTCCTATTTTTTAAGCTACCGATGATTTCAGTGAATTTTTGGAGTACGAGTATTTGCCCTGGACTTGGGTCAGAAATAGTATATCGTAACACGATGTTGAGTTTACTATTAAATATAAAACTTAAACATGTTACAATTTCGGATACTTCACAAAACCCCAAAAGCAAGCTTAGTTTTTAGCTTATCGTAATGTTGGTATGGGCCTTGTAAACAAAATTCTACTTTTCGTTAGTGATGATGGGATGTAGCATTCAGCGCAAAATGAACTATGGCATTGGAAGGCACAACGGCAGACCAAAACTCAAGCTCGACTCACCTCAACACTCTCAATGAAAGCAGGGAGCAAGCAGATTTACCTGAATGCCATGGCCCTAAAATATGTAAGCTTCCGTACATACACTTTTCTGTCAAAGCAGATGGAATCATTTCGTCGTGTATAATTTTATATCATCATTATATCACAATTTTAGTGCACCCCCTACAAAGTTATAGGAAAGAGATTGTAAAGGCTCTATCCAGCATCCTCATTTCACATTTCATTGACAATGACACGTACACACGAAAAGAGATAGGTTTTTTTGAAGGACTTCACAGAGTCACTCCCTCTGGAGCTTAAGGCTTTGTGCATTTGCCTGCAAACAAAAGATGAGCATTTTGTATGTTGGCCCGATGTGCAATATGTGCATTTATGCATACGGTTTTTAAAAACTTATCCAAAAAACATACAGAGATGCGTAAGCGTAACCCTCCTGGAACCACTGGTTTGTCCTAATAAATTGTAATCATTCAGTTGCATGCAATGAGATTGTAATCCCTAGTGAGTGTGATCACTTTTTAAAAACTGTAAATCCACCACAAAGACTGTTATTGATGACGGTTGCAAAACCGAGTTTCCCAGCAGGGTGCAGAAGACGGGAAGCGGTACATTGAAGTCTGCTGTGGTAACTTGTTATGCATTGTCGTGGCAGTAAGTTAACAACGCTGTTGGTGTTTGGCCGTTGTTTTGTGCGACACTAAGATTCAAAAATCGACAATGTTAATTCATTCCCGATTATTTGAAAACTAGTAGAGTAGCCACTGCACTGCTTCTCCAATGATGAACAAGAAATTGAATTAAAAATATTAAATGCTGATTGGTTCCTAAATTTGAGACGATTCTGCAGTTATGGATTGTTCATGTCATGCATATTCAATTTTATAACTAAATACTTTATTTATCAGCATCTACTTGAACTCAATTGGCAGGTCTTCACAATGATTTTTTTCTGCGGAATGAAGGAGCACACTGATCTCGGATGAGTTTTGGATAATCACTATGTATGTAAAGATCGCCGATCCAACAATAGGTTCACTCATGTTTGAAGATTTTGCTCAATGGAGCTGAAAAGATGGGATTATGTTATCGCAACAAGAATCATCTAATTTTTTCTCTGGGAAGTCTTTTCTTTATTCTTTGTTTACGACAATTTTGGGTATACATTTCAAACTCAATAATCTTACTTTCATTTGATCATTTGAGCATACCGCACGTTGTAGAAAACGGAAAGAGATTGTGAAGCTTCATTAGTCCCAGGTTCTGCGCTTTGCAGATGTGATGCCGAACTTGTCGGAATGGTGTGATTTTCTGGTTAGATAATTTGGGCATCCTATTTCATCGACGTGCCTATCTTACAAACAAGCCAACTTGTTACACGGCTGCGTTTGACTTGTGTAATTGATATCCAAACAAATTCATTTGTTTCAAAGGTAATCGAATAAAAAACAACGTTGAGAGTTTTGAAATTAAATTCATTTAGATAACATTAGATGATTATCTGACAAGAAAAAATGAAGACTAACCCTGATTTATTGAATATATATACCAATACTAGTCACTTGTAGATGCGTTATATAAAAACCTAGATGAGACAATAGGTTTCAAACGTTATTTCTCATTCATGGATGCACAAGGGCCATTTTATGTAAGATCGTTGTCATAAAAACATAAGTTTGCAACTAACTGCAACTTAATGGTATATGTGTTCTCTGTCTGACTGTAAGTGTTGATGAACCTAGCAAATTTTTTAAACTTGATTTTTTCAATTTTGAAATGTAGTTTGTAAGTTATAAGCTACCAGAATTACTTCAAATTAAATGGTATTATAAGCTCTCTGATGTCCCAAAACTACATTTGACCCCTAAAATCTTAACGTTAGGTTTGTTGCATGGACAATGGTTAATAGTTAAGCTGAGAAAAACGCAACAGCTAAGCAACGATATGGGCTGAGGATGATGGAGAGATTATGTTGCATTCAATCAGTAAGAAAAAATTGACAGGATTTAGTATTCATCATTTTTCCTACAAATGTTGCAGTTTAAAAGTATCAACAGTGGTGTGCTTATTCACTTGAACAGCACTGGGCATAGGTAAAACATTAATTTTATGTAAGCCATAATAATATAGCCATTTAGGTATATCAATAAATGACATGCGGCCCAGTGCTAGACATCCTCCTTTTCTATTGATGCCCTTTTTCTTTATTTTGCTGAATGCTTCTTTATGATATGATGTGTGATCTGTGGGATGTGCATCGTAGGTAGAATATGAATAGAGGAAAGCTTAACGTAATCTTTCTCCAGAGAGAGAGAGCAGCATCACAATGAAGCAAGGTGAAGTTCAATATGTATCGTGAAAAAATGAAGATGTTTTGTGCATGGATTGCTATAATCTGATCTGATGTACATTGTGTAGTTTTGTAGTTGTGCTTTGGACCACTTCTGACTGACTGCTTTGAGATACGTTTGTATTGGTATTGTTTACGTACAAGCATGTATATTTCGATAATGTGAGCAAGATGAGAATGAATGAATGGTATGCATGAGTAATACCGAGCAGGAGGGTAAACAATGTGGTACACCGGGTTTATTGAAAAACAGATTAAGCTCGTCCCTGTGTTTCGTGATCTTGATTTCCGAGGTACTTTCACCTGAAAATAATACATGCAAATTTAGCGTTATAGTTTCTAAGGTAATAGAAAACACGTTTGGTTTGAGCAACCAAAATTGTTGAATACTTATACTTTATTTGTATGAACAATATTGACTGCTTTTCATCGTGCACTCTGTTGCAATCGTGTCAGTATGGGAACCAGATTAATAAGTAAGTTTTAAAAGTTTGTGATAAACGTTTTGATTCGATGGGGAAAAGGCTACAATGCTTGTATCAAAACAGTTACATCAAGTAAGTTTCTGAGTTAATGTTCAATGTTGGCATGAAAAGTAGACAGTAGAGGTAAGGTACTTACCTCAAGACTCTTGAAATATATTCTTACGAACAAACTTACTCAGTATTGCACTACATGCTGGAGCCGACAAAAAATTCATATTTGTGCTAGTGCTCATTTGATCGGCAGTAATGAGGTAATAACACAGCCAGTGAATGCCAGCTCCCGAGTGTGCATACATCTCAAGGTAGGATATTGGCTGCTCATCTCTATTGCAAGTTGAAAAAGTAATAATAACATTCCAGTTGTCCCATTCACAGTCCATTTTTTACCTTTTCTTGTTTCGTTTACTGGAAGAACCGAAAGGGATAAGAGATTATATCTTTCTGTGTAAGAATTCAGCGAACACACACACATTACATGTAAACATCGATTTTGAAGGAATAAGGCCATACTTTCGGCGGAATTAGTGAGTGAGTTAAGGTAAAACTTCCGAAAAGGTATCTGGCTATTGTACTTTTGTCAATAAGGCAGCGATTACCGATTACCATGTGTCGGCATAAAGGCTTAAAATGTTTCAATTAAAGGAATTTTTGGGAAAACGAGAAAAGAAGGTGGAACGTTTGGACCATCTTTTGGCACAAAGCTCTTAATCTTTTTATACGGATCGGCATAAGCTAATAATCCTATTGTGCAGTTCAACAAAACTCCTTCGGCTAACAAGAGCAATCTCCTGGAATTAACTTGAGGGAAATGGACAAGCAGGGATTCAAGTAGGCCTCATCATTAATCGGGATACCATAAAATATGTCAAAAAATATTGATATATATTGCCAAAGGTACACCAAATAATGCTTCTTTTCCCTTTTTGACTAAAGGAACAAATCGCTGACATAATTAGTGTTCTATAAATTTGATTTTTCTACATTTGATTTTATCCAAATCAGTGTGACGAATTTTCAGTGAACTTTTTCAGCTTCACGGAAAACATAGGATACTTTAGTAAATGTTTTGTTAATTTAATGAAAACTGTCAACGGTGTAAAACGAAAAGGGTTTGTGTTTACTCCATTTTGGTTGGATTGCAGGAAAAAGTGCGCACGTTTTTTTTCTAAGTTTTTTTTGAAAGTTTTGTACGTTTTCTTCCAAATTTTCTGTTTTTTATGGTTTGGTTAGGTATCTGGGTTAGTGCCTAACATAACAAAAGTTAACCACCCGACTTAGTCTAACCATGTCTATCCAAATTTGTTTCCAACCAAATTTCCATAAAAAACCTTAGAAAAAAAACGTGCGCACTTTTTCCTGCAATCCAACCCTCCATTTTAATGAATTCATTAAAGATTTCTACAATATAACACTTTTCAGAATAATTTGGAAATTCCATAGAAACATTGTCAGCTGCCACGTTAGAATGGTTAAAATTCGGAATAATACATATTATCTAGTTTTCTGATGAATACTGATGCTTTGCGTGTAAGTAATAGCGCTGAATTTGAGTAACCCTAAATCTAAGCATTCATATTCACATATAAATACACATATCCTCAGGGCAAACCCCAGGTAGCAAGTGAAGTTGAGAGTGAAAGCTACTATGTATAAATCCATCATTACGTGGTGCTAAGTGTTGCGTAGTAAGTTGATCGCTACCAAAACCTTTTCCATTTAAAAGGGCTCATAAGGATCTACTGGATATATTATAGCTGTAGTTGGAGTAGTAGTAGATACTGCAACTCGTACACAGAGAAAAATGAAGTCTCATAGCATGAGGAGGCACCACGGTGTTAGCTAATGATAAGTGCAGTTCATTTTATATATTATCCCATGAAAATTGCCTTCTCTTCACCTACCCGATTGCCAATTCATTTACACTTGAGTGTATTATCATAACAAGAGATTTTTGATAGCAGCATTAGCTTATGAGTGGACGATTTAACAATAACATTTCTCATGTTCGCTGCTCATCAGGTATCCATCCAGTTTGTTCAGTGAGAAAGAAATGATACATACAGCATAACATATTATTATTATTCATTCTCTTGCAAACTGGTACTTGGTCGTGGAAAGCATTGAACAAAAATGTAGCAGGCTATTTATGTGTAATGGATACAAAAAATGAGAATTCTATCATGGCATGGCTAATATAAATAAGGGCACTTATTGTCACAGCGGGGAGAACACTACAGATTGCAAGCACATACATATTATTACATTCTTCTTTCTCTCGCTCTCTTCACCGAGTTCAGTCAGATCTACTTCAGGAAGGGGAAGATTAGGCTTCTGATTTTTGTGAGGAAGAAATCACAATCAATCGTCGTCATTATCTGGGATGTGGAAATAGAAATCCATTTCAAGGAGGTTATCCAACTCAAGCATAAAGTGGAAAATGGGATGTACTCGGTGATCATAGATCATGTAGTGGTTTTATAGAAATACCAATATGCTTTAAATGCTTTATTGACATCAGTAAATGCGCATCAGAAGAAGAGTATTAAGGTAAATCCGTTAAAATGACACAGTAATGAAGATTTATTTCGATACAGAGTAGGATGGGTCACAGTTATTCATCTGCCTTCCTGAAATAACAGATTTAAGCCTTCATTGGATATCATGGCTAATGTATGTATTTTGTATTCTTATTTACAATATTCTGTTTCAGTTCAACAAGGCTGATACAATATTTTCGTAAGGTGGTTTTAACAAATCTTGATTTAATCCGTCAGTGTGTGAAAAAAAGATTTTAATAAGAGGTTAAGTTATGGCATCTCAAATTTTAAAAGGAATTGTCTTATTTGTCTCATTTTCTGTACTTTTCCGTGTGTCCATTCCTTCTTCTATGTAGGAAGCCCAATTTGCATGCATTTCGTACCCAGCACCTTCACACGAGGAACTACTTTTTATGAGGATTCTGCTGCTCTGTGCCTCATCGTTACCGACATCATACCATGATGATTAATTCAACGTGTTAAGTCGAAGTCAGGAAATTTAGGTGCTGTTCCAACTTAAATCTCAGAATTTCTTTGGGGGTTATGTTGAATTGATTTTACATTGTAGTTGTTTCATCAGTTAAAAAACACAAAACGTCATAAATCTCAATAACTAAGGGTTTTTCATTGCGTTAGCCTCAAACATGTTGGAATGATTCCACGTTCCAATCTAAAAGTTTGATACAAATATAAATAATAATATACTACACTACTGCCATTGGCCTGCTTTTTCTATTTTCAATAAACTATCGACATCAGCAGATAATTTGAAAAACTTCGACGTGTTTTCAGTATGTGAAGAACGTAGAGTAGCTTTCCAAATTTGAAGTTTCCACTTCACCGCACTTTACCACTTCCGGTTGTGTAGTGATTAATACATTTACTGATTGATTTAGAGTTTACAGTAGTAATGTGGAGCATTAAGTTAATTTCGTATGTATGGATTCAAAAACTAAAAAAGTATCGTATTTCAAATCATTCCAGTGGTATTTTGATGGTTAAATGAGTCCTCAGCTACAATGGAACTCCACCGAATCCGTGAGTACTGTAAATAATCAGTGAAAGCAAGCTTTTAACCAGCATAGGTCCGGTTCGCCACTTCCATCTTAAGCTTTGTTACTCTTTCAAGTGTGAAACCAAATTGCAAAAAATTGGATACAATTCGAATTCGTCTGCTATCCCACTGTCCCTGTTTATCTTCGCTCATATTAACTGGTGTTGAAGGATGTGAATTTTCTCAATACATTTCCATTATTCCATTGAAAGAGTTCAAAAGAATGAATTAAAAGGAAAGCAGGAAAGTTGGAAGATGTAAAGAGATGTTACGCTAATGGACACATTGGCGCTTATGAACGAGCATGAACAAAAGACTCGGTATCATTTCTAGTCACTAGTGTATCTATCCATCTCTCCGTCTATTATACTTTTTAGCCATTCATGCTTTTACCCTGATTAGCTGTTTTTTAGCTGTCAGTTTCCTTTCCTCACCATAGAATTTCAATTCATTTGCTTACAATTACACAGCAAAAGCCACCCTTTTTTATTACGACTTTTGCTGTCTCTTCACAATGGTGTCGTGTGGAAGGTATCATCTTACTCACTCAGACGAATATACATTGCATTTCGGGCATACGCGTTTGATGTGAATCAGGCGAGTGAATGAAGGAAAGTGGAGATATTGCGGCTTATTTGGCTCAATGAAAATTGAAGATTTGCTTTCAGAGTCACTGAGTCGTTTATCCATTCATTGATTTAGACTGTGTTGAGGTGTTTCCTGTAAATGCACTATGATGTACGGAAATACCAGGAATACAGAGTCAATCATCTTTGTGAAGCATGATGCTTTGATTATTTAGTGTAACAACATAATATAATGAGATAGATGTTGAACAGAAAAATGTAATCTACTTCGGTAATTTGAAGACACAAAGCTATTTTGTAGACTTTGAATTCACTCTTTTGAATCTTTCCTTGTGAATTTGTAGCAGGCTTGTGAAGTGTAATTCGGTTTTGAAACGAAAGTTTTCAAAAATTGTCTTCATTGCAAGAGACATTCATGTATTTTTTCTTAACCAATGTACTTTATCTAACATTTAGACTTTGAGAAAAACAATATGTCGAATTTTAATCCTTAAATTATCTTTGTCTTCCATCATTTGATGTATAATTAATGCATAATTTGATTGTAAATGAGACTCGGAAACTATTAACATAGACACCAAAGGATTTTTTTCTCGCAAAGTGTGAAAAATTGCAGAATATTATACAAACTCATTACGAGGTGTTTAATTAGATTTCCGTTGGTTAGATCTTAAAGAAAGCTTTTGCTGGTTCCCATCATGTGAGACCAATTTAATTTAAGACTATTCGTGGCTTGACTGTGTTTTTTGATTCTTGAGAAAATGTGAAACTTTTTAGATGTCATACACGTCAAAGTTTTGAGTTGACGACAGAAAATTACTCAATTTGACATACGTTTGGGATTCGACCTTGTGAAACCGTCTGTTTCTTCCGAATTTCCGACTGGAAAATGGCTGGGTAAGTCTTCAAGCAGAGGGTGTCTTTGAATACAAAGCAGCTTGTCTTCATTATCATGGTTTATCTTATATGTTTTTGTACTTTAGTGTTTCATCCAAGTTCCAACGGAACGTGGCTGGTAAAGAGACTACTTGTCCAGTAGATCGGGCCGAACTCATTTTTAATCTGCACCACGTAAGTGCCTAAACGGATTTCTTGCAGATATGTAATGGAATTATTTGAATAGTATAAATAATTGGGTTTAATTTCCACTGCAGGTTGTTGAGATTGTATTTCAAAATTTGGAAAACAACGACCTGTGGAGGGCTCGTATGATCAACAAAAGTGTCAAATGAAGTAGCTCGCAAGCATCTGGAGAGAGGATTTTATCCAACTGGATAACTTTTCCATTTTATGGCTGCCAGCAATGCCACATCTAACAGGGATTCCAGTCCTGAAAGCCACAGTTCCACAACAAAAGGTTACTCCAGCACCATTCACTCTCCGAGCATACCTTCCGTGGGAATGCGAGCTGGAAGGCAATAGTGCCTGCGCGGTCCCTTCAAATTTTTGGAACTCGTTTTGGGAACCAGAAAAACACTTGGGAAATCCTGTAGCTACAAAAAACAGAGTGAAGCAGTCTTCAAGTTTTGTCCAGTGTGGTCAGAATTTGACTTCGTTGAGATTGGACAACGTCATGATGTTCCCTTCCATGCTGGTGGAGTTTTCTTAGCTCAACTCCAAATTTAAAAGCGTTGGTTTATCTTGTTTACGCCTGAGAAAACAAAAAATCGATCAGACTTTGATATGAAATTGGCACTGCCGCCCTTGCTCATTTAACCTCTCTGAAGTTGGGGGAGAATAGTGGGACGAACCGCCAACTGCGGTTGAACTGGTGGCTGGTTAAAGATTACGCAGGGCAGCTAACCGATTTGGAGCTGGATGCGGGACGGTTTGCGAACCATTTGAATTGGAGTTCACCTCACTTGACATTTGGGATGTTGGAACGACTCCGAGTTTACCAACTCACATGCCACTTCATCTTCATGGTAAAGGTCCCTATTTTGAAGTTTTTGTCGATGGAGATTTGCCCTAAAATTAAATGCATCAGCATTATCAACACTATCGTTGTGATTAACCACATTTCTGCGGACTCCCTTGTGACCCTCCAATTGAAAGTTCCTTGGGACTTTGCCGAAATATTTGAATATTTTTCGACTTGGGAAGCCTTCGCATTTGCAGATTTTCGATGCCTCACCAGCATAGCAGTGACTGATCCACACAGTTATCAAAATCCGGACGACGGGCAGTAGAAGCGTGCAAAATTCTGTTTTAAAATCCAAGCCTTAGGATCACTGTTACATCATGCTGTTTCTCTTGGAACGGAAACTGCTGAAGAATATTTGAATCGGATTAAAAGCTTGGCACAGTCCGAACGCTATTGGGAATCTTCACAAACCTTGGAGAAGATTTGGATTGAACTGGAACTAAGCAAAGCCATAATAATGGAGTAACCGTTCCGGCTATTGAGATTTATTCAACTCCTGGTTTGGGACAGGGAATGGAGTCTTTGGATTTGCGCAATCAACAATAATGGTGAGTCTAAATCAGTTACACCATACTAATAGCATTCAGTGTAAAATTGAGGCTCCAATTAAATATTATTGTACACGTATTTCTGTTATAGATTCCTTTTAATGAGTTGGCAGATCGGAATCGAACTTTTCTGTTTACGAATAGTATACTAATTCAAACTTTATTGATTGGAAATCCAAATGAACTTGGTGGGAGGAAATTATAATGTTTATGAAAAGGTTGAAGATAAATAAATCGAGTAAAAACGAAATAAATTCCATGTAATACACGTTTGCTAGTTTAATTTATGTTGGTCATGCTGATTCGATGATTTAGTAGGACTGCAGTTGCTATCCGTTTGAAAGAATATAATTTTTTTTAGTTAATTAGGCTCAATATTATGTTCGGAAGCTCTGAATGCGTGGAATAGAACCATAACCAAAAGGGAAGTAGTAGTCTATCGTCGTTTTCGAAGCCTACATTTAAGTTTAAAAATAATCATCAGTCAGAGGCCATTTCATTGCAAATACTCTCCGCTCACACGTACAGGTTAAGTACAGGGATATGGGTCACAATCACAATCATTGACTCATTTTGATGGTTCAGGAGGCTGGGAATGAGGTGGAGTAGTTTCCTCTGGCCTTAACATTCTCCTTTACGGTTGAGCCCGACAAGGTGATGTTCATGCGCATATGTAGAGATGGAGTTTTTAACAATTACGTTTTGGACAATTACGCCATACATCAATAAATACATGAATATTACAAATTTCTAAACAGTGTTGAAGTTTTAGTCGAATTCATACTTCTACACTTTAACCTTTCTTTTCAAGTTGCCATTTTGCTGCACGTTTTAATTGATTAATCGAAAAGAATTTTTTTGAAAGTTCAAGGTTATTTAAAGCCATTGTTTGCGTTAAAAAATTTGCATGTTTAATGGTATTATAATACTTATTTTTGCTAGGTGTAAATACATACCTAAGTACACAACATGCAAGTGAATGAAAAGGTTGGAACAAAACCTAGAGTATATATTCATATATACACAATATACATACGCACATGCATATTATGGTATACCAAATGGTAAAGGGTTAGGTGATAAATGAGTCGCAACGCAACATTGATAGCCTAGACAACTCCAAACAAAGCACATCTCAATGTTACACCAGCAGCACATGTACTCCAACTCATTGAACAAAAGCCAGTGGTGGCCAAGTTGGAATAGTCGTGTATATTCTTTTATTTTTTATTTCTGTGTTGAAAGTGTCAACTATGATAATCATAATATTATGAAAGGATTCGTTTCATTTCGAGGCTTATCTGTTTCGTGACGGCGTAGCAGAGTATAGTTAACACAAAGCATAGTTTTAAAATTTAACTTCCATTATTAAATAAGTTTAGATAATCAAGCACAACAACCAGTCTTCAAAGTACTACCTAGATATGGTTTGACAAGTTTGAAATGAAAACCCAAATTAGTTTGTGATCTGACTCTGGATTTGGAACGGGAGTCTAAGGGTATGGATCTTAATTGGTGCTAATTTTGTCGGTTTCCAATTCTTAAATTGAAGAACTGCCGAGAATTTATTGCTTTAAATCAAATATTACGCAATTGCCTGAATTGTTCGCCAATGAGATCACAGTCAAGAGTTTGAAACTGATTTCTTTTGTTAATTAGGTTTGTTAAAGTGTTCATTTTTTGAACAACGTTGGGATAAATCCGTGAGCAATTGTGACGTCGAGTGTTGTCATTTATTTGTGCCGTTTCTATAGGGGTTTCAGTCAGCAGTTTATGGTAAGAAAAACATAATTATCATATTGTTGACATTTGATTTTATTCATAGTGCGACTTGAATTGAATTTTCATTGTAATAATTTGTGTATTTCAGACAAGCAGTATTTGCAATTTCCCTGTTGAATATGAAGGGACGAAGTTGCGTAACTGATATTACTGACAGCTAGTTTTTCGAGCTATCCAACAGCAAACTGTTTGTATACTTCCGTTTGCACAACCAAGTTGACATGAGTAACTAGGAAAAGGGCTTAAACGCTGTTTTAATTTTTAACGATTACTAGATACCAGTTCACCGTTGATTTTATGCTTCCAAAATGTTCCATAGTTAGTTCGTCCTCCGTTTTGAATCGATTTTATTTTTGTCACTAATTTTTTCAGCTTACTTTCAATTTATATGCAATGATCTGTTTTACTTAGTTTAAAGTATTTATAAGTTTTAAAAGTATTTTAAAAATTCCACCATGGTTCATCGGTGTTGTATATCCTCCTGTGGGATGAGTGTTCGGGTGGTGGAAGCTAAGGGATTGTCCTACCATAAGTTTCCAACTAAGGAACCAGTGAGGGATCAATGGGTCCAAGCAGTCATTCCACACATGGATAAACCAGAACTGTTTAAAGTTGTTCCACGCTACACACGAGTATGTTCGAGACATTTTAGGAAAAAGGACTACTGTATGGATGCAAAGAAACGAGCTCGGTTGAATTCAAGTAAGTTTTTCGTGTGCTAAGTTTAATATTAATTAAGCCCTGGATGTTTTTATATGTCATTTTCTTCAAATTGTTTTTGTAGATGCAGTTCCATCCGTTTTTCCACGAAAAAATACTCCATTGGTCATTCCCACAATATTACCAGTTAGCCCAAAAGTGACAACTCCAAAAGCTCACTCATTACCTGATCTTGGACCACTGAATACTACTGCTTCCACATCAGCAACTAGTACTTCAAATGTAGAAACGACAACAAGTAGCTCTGCTACTTTTACTCCTGTTGAGGTGAATTCGTCCAGTGAAGCGACTACAAAATCTTTACCTCTGGAAGAAATTCTTAATAGGAGGGAGTTGGTTATTGAGTCAGCCACAATTCAGGATGATCATTTAGTGTTGACCGTCATGGATCCGGCTTCTCAAGGTGACCTGGAGTCCGTTTCAATATCCAACTCGGATGATCAGTCCCAAGCATCAACTAGCAATAAAGTGGACGAGCAATTTGGAAACATAAAGCGTCGTAAGCGTCGTAAATGGAATAGGACAGCGTTTGCAAGACCTGCGAAGGGGAAAAGAAAATCTTTGCCTAGCAAAGCAGAATCATCATTGGAAAGTGTTGGTGACAGTTTGTCAGACATTAGCCTCAGTAAATCCACAACCGCAACGCCACAAGTGGAGCCAGCTGAAGCCACTGAAATAGTTAACCATCAACAACAGCAGTCATCTTCTGAGCAGCATTCTGATCACCAAGACAACGCTTCATTGAACAACGTTACCCTCTTGCTTTCTGAACTGTCCAATCAGTCTTACCAAGTGGCATCCGTGGAACAAGAACTTTTGCAAAGTATTCAAACGTTCAGTTTGGCATGTGGGGGTGATCCTGAAGATGTGGAACAAAATGAGCTTCAACCCAATCCCGAAAGTGTATCATATTCACTAAATAGTTTAGTTCCGGCTTTTCTACACCATCACTCAAGCGAAGAATCACTATTTTCTAATGAGGAATCCCAGAGTGTTCGGAATCTGCTTGAAGGCTCCCTTCCCAACGAGCCCCAGCAGCAAACACTTGCAAATACTGAGGACGAATCTCTTAGATTTGAGCTTGTGGATTTGCGAATCGATCCAGATATGCCCTCTGTTCCTCCGCCAACGTACTTAGATATTGAAGAATTAGCTCAGCAACTCAACTCTTCCCTATTTACTGATGGGAAGATCCCACTTTTCAACATTGAAAATTTGAATCTGAGCACGGATAGTTCGTCAGAGTTAAACTTGGGCGATGAATTGTTGTCAACTAATGACTCTGCAGGCAAAAAGGAGCATGTTGTAAAACCTTCAACTTCAAGCGCAGCAATTCAAGTAGAGAAGAAGTCAGGTATTGTGCAGTTGTTATAGACTTTAATTTCAACTCTTTTATTTTATATTAATCTCCCACGTTTTGATTTGCAGGTACAACCAAGAAAAGTTCTAGTCAGCGAATGAGAACCAAAAAGGCTGAAGTTGTTAAGCCAGTAAAAGAAAAGAAATTAAAAGGTGTGACGAAACGACCGAAGAAGGATAAAGCAACAGGAAAATTCTCTGTGGAGCGATTTAAAGACTCGGACAAGGACATTGAATACTACACGGGTTTTAATTCATATCGCAATTTTGAGGCATTCTTCCGGTCTTTAGAAGCGTACATCGAGCGAATTTGCATTACGGACGTGACTTACGGCGTGAATAATTTGGTAAGAATGAATATATAATAGAATAATTTCACCAGTTAAAAAATGTACCACTTGGTGTGCTTATCAAATAAAAATTTCTCATTTCTAGCCCAGCACCAATGACAAGACGTTGTGTGCTTCAACATCATCAGCGGCAGCTTCAGAGACTGGCCTTAATCAATCCACTACTCCAGAGCAGCCAAAGAAGCGCCCATGTCAGGGCCGAGCTATGAGTCGCATTAACGAGCTATTTATTACAATAATCCGGCTCCGAAGAAAACTACCTGAAAAGGTTCTGGGTCACATGTTCTGTATATCGCAACCTACAGTATCTCGAATAGTCAGAGCTTGGACAGTTCTCCTTAGCAAAATCATTGACTCATATCCTGTGGAACGTCCAGTCACCTCCGCCTCCGCTTACAATGAACACAGCTACACTAGCAAAGGTCTTGGGATTCCAGATGCCTTCCGGGACTTGTTTTACAGTGATTTGGCCAAATCAATCGTTGTCACTTCGTTGAGTCCGAAGAAAGTAAAGTCAAAGACGAAAGCAGCATCACCAAATAAATCACATCATGTGAAGAAAAGTAAAATTGAGATGCCTTCCAGCAGCAAGGCTATGGTACAACCTAACGATGATATACAACATGGTATAGATCTGAACGCCACTCCAGAGGATGCAACTCACTCACTGCTGTCGGATTTCTTTTTCAATTCTGATCCTGATAATCCTGTTACTACAGAACAGTTGCATTTGTTTGATTTCATATAACCATCAAATATATTACTCGCACCGTATCATTTTTCATTGTATAGGTTAGGAAAACGAGATTGTCGCTAAGACATTATGTAGTAAAAAGCAATTTGGGAGCAAAAAGATGTTAAGTAAAAATACAAAAAAAAATCTTGATATGATGTACTATGCTAGATTATGTCGTTTTGCTTTCTGTAATATTTCTGTGTCAGTAACGTCGGTGAAATGTATTAAAACCATGAAACGAAAAAATATTTTAAACTTGATGAAACTTAATCTTATACTCGTACTTTTTTAATTTTGACTCAGTGAGTCAGAACTTGCATAAGTTTCGCATACAATTGAACACGCCCATATTTAAATAATTTTATTTTAACAGTTATTCCAACACCAAAACCATTTTAGGAAATTTGGTTATGATTAACGCATTTTAATGCATATTTTTTGAAGGAATTTTCACGCACATATCATAAAACAACTTCTTATACAATGCCTTTCCGTTAAAGGGTGATTCACTCCTCGTGAGATCATCCAGTTAGGTGCTTCCGTTATTACTTTTTTATGAATAGAACCATTCTGATTGTGTAACTTTAGCTCTATATGTCTTGGCCACCAGAACTAGTTAAATGAGTGCATTAGGTTGAAGTTAATGGGATAATCCTTATACGTACAGCACAGTCATAAGCCTTTATCATTTTTTCAATAATAAAATAGCATCCCCGGGATGTGTTCTAACGAAGTCATAGGACGGTTGTTTTAATGTACAAAAGTGTAATGGGGTAATTGGCTGAAAGTAAGGGAGTGCATGATGGCATGCTCTCATTTCATGGCTAGTTTTAAAGGGTTGTTAAAATAGCATCACGTTGCGTAATAAACTGTCTTTAATTTTCCTGCTCACAGGTATTCTTAGCCTTAGCCACAATGAAGTTATGTCATCATATAGCACATAATATGCTGCAAGCGATATTCGGAGTTGAGTTGAGAGTTAACACGTGCACCATAAAAATGAATGACAGTGCACTATGAAAAACGTATGTGACTGTAAACCTGTAGTTAAGGATTATACGAGGTGTTCGAAATCCACGTGCTTACTCAAAACTGCATTTAGCTATTTGAAATTTCCATGTCATCATAGATGAAATGACAAGCTCTTGTTGAACAGCAGCGAAATTATTCAACCACTTCATATAGTCCCTGTATCTGATACTGTTTCCAGTGCACATCTTGATAAAGTCGAGAGTGATTTACCGATGGCTAAATCCTATCGTAAAGCATTCAACGTCATCAATAAGGAAGTCGAGCATATGCATTGTTACTTAAGAAATAATATATATCGACTAGACGTAATATTTTTTAAAACCCGACTGGCAAAAGGTTTACGCTTTTAAACCGATAAAATAACTGACTGAAGTGGTATGACCGCCTCATTGGGAGCTTCTCAACAAATACAAAATTATACTCTAAGAACAGGAAGCGGAAAACAAACAATTGAAGGGAGACAAAGCCAAGTTGAATCCCTGGTCCACGCTCACACGTCTTTCAAGTAATGGTTTCATTTGCAGCTGCTCATTATCCATATTCTGAACAACCGTTCATCATGTAAATTCCTTCACCACCATCCATTCTTCAGTATACCAGGCTTTCGTAGGAAAATATGAAGTAGGATCATTGCTTAAGGGCTTTTAGCTAAATATTTCTTCTTGATTGTATGCATCCACTCAAACTCGAAGTAAGTAAACGGTTAGTACGCAACGAGGGTCTCTTGTAATGCCGCATACCGTCACCGTGAGTTTTATGTCAGTTGTGGTGATGCTCGGTCGTCTTTTTCCTGTGTTGTACCCACTGCCTTGCTCGCTACCGTAGCTGAATACCTGCATCACATCCAATCGTCTACCTATTCTGAGCGTACACACACACACATCCTTTACATGTGTGAATAGGGTACAAAAGCTTGTCCGTAAGTCAAGTATTAGCATCACAAAATCTCAAATGCTACGTGTTGTAGAAGAGTTAAGCTGGTAGACTCTAGTAATAATCACTTACTTGGCTATTTACTTGACTCTCGTCTTATCTCCATTTTCCTATGTGCCACAAGAACTATTTTGCAGGCACAACTTACGCTGGCTCTACTTACTTATTATATGTATGTTACTTGCGTTCCTTTTAGTGCCATTTTCACAGAGTTTCTAATAATGCGACTTCTTTGTGACTGAAACTGAGTCATAGTGAGTTATACTTTAGGAGTATACACTGGAGGTACATATTATGCATAAGCAAAACCCCAATCTGTTTAGCAAATGGTTTGTCTAGCGCAGCAATGAGCGAGTATTAGCAGACGTATCTATTTACATTCATACATTTTCCAACGCACGTTCTTTTTATGAAGAAGAAGAGCATTAGAGAGATTATACGCGAGAAAGAGTTGGGAGAAATGTGTGTGCCTGTGTTTGTGTGTGGTGTGTAGGCAGTAAGGAAGAATGTCACAGGGAGAGACGTTTACTTTGATGACGACGATCATGTTGATGTTGTGGTAGTTTGAGTGATAGCTGCTGTTAATTCCCAGTTGAGAAGGGGATGAGGAGGACAAACTAATATAAATAGTGAAAAAATTAGCTCTTTATAAAGAGTTGGAGCAAATGCCAGTCTCTGCCACTAAAGGCAAGGAGTAAGACTGCTGACAGTGGTGTAGTGTCAAATATTGTGTTGAAATTGTCATCATTCCTTTCGGTAAATAAATGGTTTTCAGTGGAAAGAACAAAGTAGCTTCTCTTTTGCAGTTTAAATTGTGCTACTGGTTGAACACTGTAGTGCATGACAAGATGGAATTGAAGAGATAATGTGAATGTCAACTCACACCTAAATACTATTGATGTTACGGTGAGTGGAGTGCATTATTATTATTTACTGCTCCACAAGGTTGATCATTGGCAGCTAAATCAAAGATAGATATCAGGTAAATAAATCTTTCTCATTAAGATTTAATGCTCAAGTGACTGATTTAGACTGGTGTATTAGATTTTTGGTTAAATTAATACAGTTGACGGTATGAAAGAATAACAGTCGTACAACTTTCGATCAAATAATCAATTTTTGAATTGTCAAATTGATCTATGGATTCACAACAAAATTTAAATCGACAATGGTAGTATTCTTGTTTAAACAGTTCGTTGTCCGTATGCAAAACTATACTTTAGTGTGTGTTCAATAGCATATTAGGTTCATTTTTATCAAAACCATCCCTCCTTCCTTTGCTTCCCTGGTTTCCGGTCTTGGACCTGGACATATATTTCCATTTATAGCTCACTTTCTGCTGCTGTTGGGTTGTAGTCATGTAGTGCTGATGAGTTTTACATGTAGGTTTGGTTATTCGTAGCGTGACTTTGTCATCAGTTGCTGATGATGAGATAAACGAAGGGAGCTTTGCTACCAAAATAGCTCAGTTTACCATTCAGTCCATTAACATGGAAAATCCAGTCTGAAATCTTGTGGTGAAGCGTACTTCGTGTTATTCCCAATTCTCAGAACGAAAGCTTTTCTGTATCCTCACGTCACTTATGACTCAGTTCAGTTTAATATTTGTTTGTTTAACATACATGACAAATATTTACAGGAGCAACAACTGAGAAATCGAGTGTTTGTAAATGTGCATGGTGCTGCGCTATTTTAAACCTTCATGCAATTAATCAGAGAGTATATTGCTAGTTGTGTATGGTTACATTATTACATACTAATCCGGAAGCTGCTGAAATGTCATGCAAGAGCAAAAGTGATTGATCATGGTATGTACTAAATATTTACTAAATAGGCATATGCCATGGATTTACCAGTATGATGGGCAGGGCCGCGTGAGCTTAATATAATATTTTTAAAGGGATAATGACGGTGGTTGAATAACTAATTTTCTGTAATCGCTCAATGGTCGTTATAAAAACAAATGTCGAGTATTTACTTAACTACGTAGATTCAAATGTGATATTGTTTCAGATGCGTGAACGTTTTTAAAGAAATCGCTTATTTTTTCCAACAGACAAATTTGATGCGGAAAAAAGTTAGTATTGATTGACACTCACATCCTTGTTTTTTTTTCATTTCTTTCTAAATCCATCAGTTCCGAAAATGTACGTTCGAAAGGACTTTTATTCGGAATCTGACCCTCTTAAAGAAAAGAATATACTTTTCAGAATTTTCTGAAAAGTATATTCTTTTCTTTACATTGCAATTTTGCAATATTATTCAAGGCCACTTGAATTGAAAATCGATGTGACAGACATTTCCTTTCGGCTTGATAAGTAACATCCTGTAAATGAGAGTAAATGCAGATGAACGGAATTCTTGCGGTCTAATTACAGTTTTATCAAGATATAGCGTTCAAATCATGTATATTATTTGTTGTGTGCCAATTCTTTGTTTTCGAAATCTAATTCCAAGTGATGATGAAATTTTGAATAGAATATATGCATAAAAAGTTTTCACAAAATTGTGCATCCTGTTTTGATTGAGAGTTGCATGCATAATTTATTAATCATACCAAAATCAAATCAATTACTGATGTAATATTTTGTTTTACTTTTTTAAAGTCCTGCAAATTTAAGGAAAATGTGTGACGACGATTCAATTCTTGTGTTTCGTAAAAAGTTCCATTGCAGACGTTTTCTTTCAGGGTAAATTTGCAAAACTGAAAGTATCCGTCCTTTGTATATTTGGAACTTCGATAACGTCATGGAAATAGATAAAAGTAGGTTACACAAGCCCAAACAAATAAGAGTTTGGTATATTATGCTAGTTTTCTGACAGGAAATCAATGTTTACACATTATACGCTAAATGTCCATAGAACGAAATGAAATGCGAAATCAAGATAGAGCAGAGCGAGCTGGAAGTCAGAAAGTGACACATGGACTTGAGTTACGAAACGTGTTGACTATATATTGACATGTCGCTATCTAGTATCTTGCGTTCGTAATAAGAATAGGTTTGACTACACAACTCCCCAGTAGCAATTTCGTTAGCTTTATTTTGTTACATTGAAGCTTACTAAACTTTGGGGGTTTTACCATTTATATCACTCACAAGTTGGTTGGCTATATAAGTAAGTTAACTTGGACTACTTTGTATCCGTAATATTCTTACGTAGCTCAAAACCGATAAATGTAATATCATGAGCGGTAAATAGAATTGAACTGCCTAATTTTCTGCACTGAAACTCACATTATATCAATGTTTCAGTTAATGCGTCATTTCATTTGTAATGAATGTGATGATGGGCTGTTAAGTCAGGCAAAGTATTATGGTAGCAAAATAAAGGGATTGTGAGCTCATGTTTCTATGTTTGTTGGTAGGATATGCCTCTTAGTCATCATATCATTTCCTTGATCTCTCCCAAATTCCATTCTTTTGTTAGTTTTCCTGCTTTAATCTACTGCTCTATGTTATGAATTTCTGAACCATCAAATCGTCAATGAGAAAAATGCCCAAGTCAAGCCAAGTCACAGAAGGCAAGTACGATGAGTAGGCGCAAGCAAGCAAAGTAAAATGCAGGCATGTTCATCCATAGTGAAATTACATTACTGCTCGCTTAAGACACGCACACGCGACCGACTCTGAAGTACTTATGTAAGCCCTAATAACTAAAGAAACAACGCCTGATAGCGATGCTGACGCGAGTTGTATCTCTGATACGATTTAAAAATCTTTTATGCAACTACATCCTTTTTATGTCTACCTTAGTTTTGAGGTTTAGCAATTATCCTCCCACAATTATTCACTAAAGGTATTTCGAAATTGGAGTTTAAAGCCCCTTTCAGTATTTGAGACTTGGCCAATTTTTTATTGTCCCGAGACGTCATAGTATGCATACATTATAAAAAATGCATTAGTTTATACATAGAGCTTTGTATCTCAGTCTAATGTCAACTTTAATACAATGTGCTATAATTTAAAGGCCAGTTCAGTTGAAATGGAAGGAATTTCTGTAAATCCACTTTAATATATAAAAATGGAGAAGTTTGGAGGGAAGCGTTAAAACATGCGTAGCACTCTAATATGCATACCTATTGTGTACTGTATCACAGGAAGACTAGTCGGAAGCCTTAATTGCCGTCAAGGAAGAAGAAGATTGGATTTCCATAGGTTGATCCATTATTCAAACTTTAGCTACTAAATGAATGCAAGAGAGCATAAAGCCTTTTAATGTGTTTCTATAAGAAAAGACCTTCAACCACCTGTTAACAATCTTTTTACTCGCCCATATCTCTCCGTCATATAGTAATGAATTTCTATCTACATCTACCTCATGGTTGTGATAGTGGTTCTTAACTATACTTCTGCAGTTGCAGATCAGTCTTGTGACGGATAAAGTCGTACTGTGTAGTAGTGGGTAGTTTAAAGGATATGGTTGATGTAACCGTAATGTAAAATCACAATCACATACACGAACACCTTGATTACAGTTGAATTAAATAATGTTGAACATTTTTCTTAAGTGTAACGATAGTGATTTTGTTCTTTTGTGTACATTTTAGTGTAAAAGTGACTCTATTTAAAGATATCGGTACAACATGTCGCTGCAGTTACCGCGATTCCAGTCCAAGAAAAACAGCTTGGAGTTGGAGAGGGAGAACTTTGAGAAAACACAGGTAAGCTAATATAGTTACAGATATACCTATTTGTTTATTAATGTTACAAATGAAAAGCCGGTTCTTTTTAGTGAATGCTTTCTGCCTTTTCTGCAAAATTGATTTTGTGCTCTAATTGTAATGTGCTGTATTGTGTAGACTTTTCTAACTTTGTACCTCGTAAAAATGAATAGTTGTAAGTTGTGTCACGTAAACACAGTCTATTTTGCGTTACCTAATACCACGTATTTAAGACTGGGGATCATATCAGGTTTTGGCATTGGCATTGTAATTGACATGCGTACGTGCATCAACATAAGTACACAGATCCCACCTTTACATTTGAAGTGTTCTGAAATATGCAATCAAAGCACGAATAGAAAGGTTATCATTATGGATGTAAACAGTGTTCAGTCGAAAATACATGCGTAATTGTCACCTTCACCTCACCGAAACTAGCTTTTTAAGCTCATACACATGTGACAAGCACTAACTGTTTCTTATTTTATTACTACAAAGTGCTCAACTGCATGCATCTCATGTTTTAAAAAAAGTTTTTGCTTTTCGATTAGAGTGTACTCACGGTTAGGGACACGTTAATGTTTTTGACAAGGAAAGTTCAAACAAAAACATTGATAACCGCTCGTAAAGTTTTTTACTATGTGAAATGTGAAAACAAATAACTCTTTTTGGTCTACCAGTGCCAACCATTATGTGCTTACGGAATTAACCACACAGGTTTTTAGCTTTCCTTTTCTACTAATATTTACAGGCATAACAACTTTCAAAATACACATGTGCCTATGTGCATGCCTATAGTATGTCCATTTTATTTTTCCTATTGGATCTGTTGAAGCATACCTAACCAGGGCTTCTGTCTAGCTTGATTAATTGAATTGTATCATGCGTCATAGAGAGGTGAAAATCCGGCAGTGGCACTATGTATATAGTAAACATCTATGTATTCATGATATATTGCTGGATTGGAATATTGTACCATCGTCATAGTGAATCACTATAACAATTTGGATTGTAAATCTCATCTCATTTTAAACATGCGTGCATACCTTTCATTTCCAGGTAGCGTGGTATATTATATCAGTTCAAATGCAGACGATAGGTTCATCAGTCTCATGTTGATCCTTTTATCTTCCTTCGGTTTGGTAATAAAAATAAAGTATGCAATATTGTCATGGTGATAATTTGCGCTGTGCTTTTTCCAGTCAGTTGATGCGATGCGATACTGCTGTTATCTAACACGATATCTCAGCCTTTTTGTGTACATTAAACAAACGAGGCGTATCTTTATCTCGCTAATCTTTACTGAACAATTGCCTGAGCTGTTGACTTTTTCAATTCATGATGTAGCATTCATTTTGAGCTCATTCAGAGCATTTGGTCGGGTTTTGGTATTCAGCTCATCATTTTCCTTCAATTGTACTTCCAATTTCATGGTTTACTAGAAATGTCGTAATTACAAAGATTTAAATGACAACTCAAGTTTTGTTTGTCATCTGAAATATTGTAGCAAGTAAACAATTTTATATGTGTGAGCTACTTTAAGTCATCTTATGTGCTCGTGATTTTGTTTTAAGATCATTTTCTGAGTTGTAATCGCATAGGAAAGAGTTTTATCATGTGTGAAGCTTCATAAGACAAGGATTACATAATACCGAGATCCTCAAATCTTTTCAGTGCGCTCAAGAGTCTTTTGCTGCAGCTGAAACCTTTGAGCATACTAATCATGATTACAATGGTTATGCAAGTCAGCAAGTGACAAGGCTGTGAAATGTGTGAGTTGAGTGTGATGTATCTAGAAATTACTTGAGTAAGATGGTAACGAGTGGGATGGAATTATTGTCGTTTCATGCTGTTTAAACTCTTACAGCTCTGTGTTGTTCTGCGATAGCTTGTATTTTGCAACATATGAGTTTAGAACTGTTCCCACTTGTTGTTTGAATTAAAAATTTGCGACTGCTCAGTTTACTCTAATTTATGTTAAGGATTAAATGAATGACAATTGATGTAACGAAGTAGTGGAATTCACGTTCATCATTTTTATTTGGAGTACACTTAATTGCCGTACTTGTAAGATAGATGGGTTTATAAGCCAATGCGCGACCTATCCATTCTTGTATTCTTAAATGTGGAGGATAATGAACTAGGACGTTTATCGTCAAACAATGTCAAAAACTGCAATATCTTAAGAAGTTTGAATTCAAAACGGACCCTCTGCTTTCGATTTCTGCCGTGACTTTTCGTATTTCTGACTAATACTTTGTTGTTGACGTTCAGTTTCAGCCCTACTTGTTCTATTTAAAGGCTTTATTTATTTCGTTTCAAGGCAAGTTGTTTCAAACCTCCCTTTTTAAATAAAATACATTCAAAAGTATCAACTATACTTGAACTATACGGCGTAAGTGTTAGATGGACAACAAAAGTTCGCAAATATAAATCATATTGTGGACGTCTTGATTGAAGTTAAAAATACACAGGACGAGAGTAAAGGATAAAAATGGGAGAGATTATTCAGTATCCGTATTACTACAAAAGGGAGGACTTTCCTCCTGTGTCTATGGTATGTCTTATATTAATATACATGTATTGCTTACATTACTGCCAACGCCAACCTTCGAATATTAATAGGGTTGCTGCTCAAGCATTTTAGCAAGAGTGGAAAGGTTACATCACACGTATTACTTTAGAGTAAGTTGTGATCTCGTCTACAGAGTGCGGCTTATGTCAGCATCAATTTTGTAGCCTTCTGCAGTAAAAAGCATGAGCTTCTTCATGCTTTTGTCACCCTCAACCATGGTGCGTGACTATTGAATGAAATCTGAAGACAGACGTTGTATAACATTGTTTGTCACAATTGTCATAGTCTAGATTATACTGACTGATTCGTCAGAAATATTTATTAGATGGTTGCACTACCACTTTTGCTCTGAAGTAGTGTATAAACTCATAATCAATTTAAAAATTGCCAAAAAATATTATTAATTGAAATCTGCGCATGCTTACAACATAATTCTACGAAGGAATAGTATTTTTACACAATTAGCTTAGAATCCTCATTAAATATGAAATGAAAAAATGTGATTTCAGATAAGTAAAATATTACGTCTTAATTCATTGTTGCTTACCCGAACACACTGATACTGATGAGGAAATGAGTGCTATGAGCAGCTATGTAATCTATAATGAGAGCGTAGATTAGGTATATTCTTTTTATTTTTGAAAGATATCATTTATGTTGTTAGAGAAAGTTTTATACGCGTCAATTACTGCATCCTGTCTGCCATGCACATATTATTTATTCTCGCTTTGGTGAATGCATAATGAAATGATGTACAGATGAGCACTATCCCAGGTTAGTGCTTACCACTACTGCTATGCTATTCTACTATAGAAGTGCTGCGTCTGCACATTTGTTTGATGCACTTAACATGATTTTATAATTACAACTACAAGTAGTAGTGATGAGTTAAGTATGAATTAAGCAAAAAGACATAAATTGCTCTCAATTTCGAATTTAAAAAGCAATTCGCACTCAATCATCATATCATCGGTTTTGTTGGAACGTTATGCATATATTTTCAATTAGGGCGATTTCGCTTGCTGTTTAATTTCTGATGTTTTTAAAAACTTGATATGATTTCTTTTTAATCGTTTTATGCGTCAGTTCAGTAGAATTTTCTAGTCAATGAGTTTATTAGGATTTAGAAGCAAGTTGTTGAAATTTTTGTTTTTAAGAAGTTATCTTCGAATCTTCTCATTGTCAGTCACATTCATGAACTATTGGAGGAAAGGTTCCGAATTTTAAATGTGAAGTAGTATTAACAAGTCATTCCTGAAAGCCATGGTCATTATTACAGTAAACCTGGTACGAGATTATTACAAATTTTTATGTGCTATCCTGTATTTAAAACATACATATATTCATCCCCGTTTCATTGCTTGCGCGTGACATAACTTGCACTGCAAACGTTTTTACGATGTCTCGAGTGCTTATATAGATTTACATGGAACTGGAATTATTATGCCAGTGCTAATTGCCTGTTTAATTTTTTCTAGGCAACATGCTTATCAAAAGCAATCAACAGCAACGAAAGTCCTGTGAAAGAAAAACATATCAGAAGTAAGTCAAATTTTATGATATTTGAGTTACACTATTTTTACACGATCTTCTTAAATTTGTAACATTCATTTTTTATTTCTAAAGGTGCGATTATCGGGACTTACCAAGAAAGGGGTGCCTCCACATTTTGGGACTGTGTTTTCCGACTACCCCTAAAAGAAAATCCAGTCGTTTGCTGGAAGTTTTGTTTCGTGCTTCATAAAGTATTGAGGGAAGGTCATACAAATGTCTTGAAGGATTCACAACGATATCGGTTGATGATCCAGGAGCATGGTCGATTTTGGGTGAGTACACAAAATTTATAGTTTCTATTCAGTATAGCTTCCATTGTTACGAAATTAAAGGTTGTTTCCATGTTTTGTTCAGGGACACCTCAAACCTGGCTACGGAACGCTCGTCAAGTTGTATTGCGACCTATTGAACATCAAACTTAACTTCCACATCAGGAATCAGAGAATTCCAGGCAATCTGGAGTTGACAGATGACGAGTTGATACAATGTACAGGAGACAATGAGGATGCATTGTAAGTAGCTGTAGGTAAATAAACTATATGATTATTGTTAGAGAAGGCCTACAGTGATTTTTCTTCATTTGACAGCTTTCAGTTGTCTGTGGAAATGTTTGATTACCTAGACGCAATTATAGATATGCAGCATGAAAGTAAGTTTTTAATCTTTAAAAATATTGCAAACTGAGTTTACATTTTATATAATTAGCCACGTTTTTCTTTACAGTTTTTAAAACAATGGAAACCTCAAGGTCCAATTCAATGATGTATTCCGGACAATGTAGACTGACGCCGTTGATTCCGTGCATTCAGGATTCAATGGTGTTATATGACTACACTACCAAAATCCTTTTTCGACTGCATGCCAGTGAGTTGCAAAACTTTTTTAAACTTCATTTTACAAAATAAGCTAGAACTAATCAAATGTTTTGTTTAGAACTTTCACCGGATCTTCTTGAGGGCCATCGTCAGCGCTTTCTCAAAGTGTTTGCCGGGTTGAAGCAGCTTTATGAAAAGACGATGAGTCTTCAGTATTTTAAAAACTTAATTGAAATCCAACAGTTGCCTAAGGTAAACTTACAAAAATTTCCTGTTTTAAATGAGAAGGATTCGACTAAGCATTTTCTAAACGTTTGGTCTCCTTTCATCATAGAATCCTCCAAACTTCTTACTCCAAGCTGACTTGGAAAATTATGAAACGAGGAAGGTCACGGTTTATAACTCGATGGATGATACACAAAGCGAAGCACACAGTGACTCTTTTTCTGATTTAGTTGATCTCCAAGAATCCAATGGATCCAATTCCCCTGACCCTGCTGCTATGGCCAGGTTGGAGTTGCAGTTAATCCTTACATATATGTGAAAGCAAAGATATTTTATGCTCATAGAGTTCTTTTACATTTGTTTAATAGAGAAAGACGCATAAAAGAGCTGGAAGAAGAAATCGAAAGGCTGAAACAACAGTTGGAGCGTATTAGGGAAGAAGCTAAAGTTAGAATACATCAGATGAGATTTGAGATCCAGGAACTGACGGCTCAGCTTGCTGAAAAGGTAAACTAATAAACGGCACTTCAATAAACAAAGACAGTAATAAACGGATCATAAAGTACTAGATAATTGTCTTTCATGGTTATAGTCATCTCTGTTGGCTGAAAGGGACAAAAAAATTGATGAGCTGTCAAAGCATGAATGCAAAATACCAAATGATTTTGCATTACGGGTAGATACTGCTGAGAGTAAGTTGCTTAATCGAATGTGTTGTGTAATTGGCGGAGAAAGGTTAATTCAACTATGCTAACGTTTGAATTTGTAGAAAATGCAAAAATTAATGAAGATAAGTTTGGAAAAATGAAGGCCTTGTATACCAATCTGAGAGAGGAACATATAGACTTATTAAGAAAGGTATGCTCCTGCCATAATTTGTAGTTTATATCGTATGCTTTCTCAGTTTTTTCATGATGTCAATGCTGTTGGTTAACAGAAAGGAGGATGCGATAAGGAACTGACTGAGCTAAGAAAAGTTGTTGAGGGTCAGACTGAAATGGGAGCTTTAGTTGAGGTGTGTATCACGTTAATAGTAGTAAAGTATTGAATAATAAAGTCACAAAACAAAATAAACATGCCTTCAATTTTTATTCAGGATCTGAGGAAAGAGAAAGAAGAGCTAGAGTCCACTTTGTTGAAACAACTAAAAGTAAAAGAGTCAGAATGCGAGCAGATGCAAACTACTCTTGTTGAGTTGAAAACCCAAATTGAGGTTGGATTTTTATCAATGAAATTTACAATGAATTTTAAAAACTTCTTGAAATTATTAGTCATCCTTATTTTCTGTAGACTGTTGAAGCAACCAAATCTGATTTGGAGAAAGGCTTAACTTCTGAGATGGAACAATTGAAAGAAGAAATGAAGGGATTGCTTGGATTGAAATCAAAGCTCGAAACTTCAAAGCAAGTAAGGAGTCTCGATAATTGGTAAAATGATTTGCGGAGCAAAGAATAGTATATTCTAAAAATTGGATGCTTACTTTCAGGAGCTCGGAGCTCAATTGGAAGATGTCACAAAAAAGTTTCACGATATTTCCAAGGAACTGCTTAACGCAAAAACCGCAAATGAAGCATATGAAGCTCAAATTGGTGGTCTGCAAAGTCAAATGAATGAAAACATGAGAAACATGGAAAGTGAAAGCATTCGACGATACAACGAACTGCTAAGTATGCATAAAATTACATGCTCTTTTTTTTTCAAGTTAATGTGTGAAAACTTTTGCAAAACTAACTTTCTGTTTTTTTAAAATCAGATGCCTGTATTGAGCAGAGCCAGTTTATCATTCGCAAAAACATAGAGGATCTAGAGCACCCATTGTTGACTGGTGGAAGTGGAGCTTTGGATACATTTGTAATGTCGTGCCATGAGACGGATAAGTTTATCCGAGATTTGGAGGCTGCTACTGGAAAGGGATACGACTCTTTTGTCGGACTCAAATCTGTACTTGAACAAGTTCCTCTCTTTACCAATCATGTATGCAACCTGTTAATACATGCTGGAGCTACGTCTCAAACTTCTGCAGATATTCAGAAGGGCGACGGTAAGCTAGTCTTTTAGCGCATAAAAATGTGTGGAGTTTTTTGTTTTTTATACTGTGAATCTAGCGAATATTGTTTTGTTGTTTTGGATTTTAACAGAAATGTTAAGTGACTGTCGCAATTTGGGTGGTTCTGTACTAACGTTGTATAGTAGTATAAAGCAACGACTACCTGACAATTCTGTAAGTTTGTAGCATGTATTCAATTCAATAACCACGATAGTTTGTTTGTTTGAGGTTTGTTGGTGAATTTGTAACTGTTAAATGTTAAACCTTTTAGCTTAACTCAAGTTATGACGAGGTTAGGGAGAAATTGGCTACGCTGCTAGCAACTGCAAGAGGCCTTGGAACGACGTTTAGTGGAAAAACTGATGCGGCTGACGTGCTAGAGAATGAGCTGCAAGCCATGGAGCAAGCTATTGATGAAGCGTCAAAGAGAATGGAAGAAATATTAAGTAACTCGAGGGCTTCCCACACGGGTGTCAAGCTGGAAGTTAATGAGAAGCTTATTGATTCTTGTACAACACTCATGAATGCTATTCGTCTACTCGTTCAGCGGGCCAAGCATTTACAGAAGGAAATTGTTTCGCAAGGAAAGGTAACGGTCGTTAAACACTAGCCATACTACATACAACAGTTCATAAGACGCGATTTGAATTTTAAGCTTTATTTATTAAAAATTTAGGGGTCTGCATCTGTAAAAGAATTTTATAAACGGAATCACCAGTGGACCGAGGGTCTAATATCGGCAGCTAAATCCGTGGGAAGTGGTGCAAAGTTCCTGCTGTAAGTGATTATTACCAAATTAAACAAATCTTGTGATTTCGCTCATCATAATTTGCTGCGATGTATCAAATAAATGAACGAATTTCTTTTTCTTAACTTACCACTAGTGAGTGCGCAGACAAAACAATGACAAATCCAGGTGGTGGTTTTGAACTTTTAATCGCCTCCTCACAGGATATTGCGGCTAGCACAATTCAGTTAGTCGTAGCTAGTCAAGTACGAGCTGACAGAAGTTCAGAAAATCTGGCGTTGCTGAAAAATGCTTCCACCGGAGTTAAAACTGCTACTGCTAACGTTGTAGCTACTGCAAAAGATTGTGCTCAGCTAATCGAAGAATCAGGTAGCCTTAAATAGCACATTAAAGTTCAAAACATTATTCATCATAGTAACATGTACAGCAGTAAACTTATGTGTGCCCATTTAAATATTTTTGTGATAGATGAAATGGACGTTACAAAACTTTCTACCCATAATGCCAAACGGTTAGAGTTGGAGACGCAAGCGGAAGTTCTACGACTCCAGTCGGAACTGGAGAAGGCCAGAATGAAACTAGCAGCTTTACGTCAACATCACTACCACAATTCCGATAGTTAGGCTAAGATTGCTGTAATTTCTTATATATTTCCTACAGTTTATCATCAAACTACCACTAAAGTTTTTAGCTAAGTGCATGTCTATCATATTCACTTCCTTCCGCCACACATCAAGTGTACCGTTTTGGAACATGCTCTTCACACTTACCAACCCTGTCTGAACGGCTCAGTAAAATGCTGTTTATAAAATAGACAGTGTATGTTCCTATATAATTTTCCTTGTCTGAGTTAACGTTGAAATAAAATTAAGTTTGATGTTCAGTAATAATATGTTCGTCTCTAAGATTTCTAACTTTTACAAAGGCCCCAAGCCCTTTTAAAACTTTCTCCATTGTATCAAATTTACGATAAAGTATGTAAGTATTTATATTGACGCATTTTAGGACCATTTTCAATAAAAAAAATATTATAATTGTTAATTAAAAAGTCTTCAAATAATACGCAAACATGCAGTTGTAACGGTATCTTTAACCCGTCATAATATTCTTGAATGATGACTCTTTTGTGCCTGTTTTAACGCTGGTAATGAGCAAGAACAATGTTTAGCTACGCAAAGATTTTAATGTTGGCTGAGAGTTTACGAGTAAGGACTTATCCATGTTCCAAGTACTGTTTAATAACTAGTTTTTACATTTTAACATTTTATGCGAAATGAGCAAATGATTAAAGCGACCTTTATTGTGAAAAATGCATTCGGATGAAAACTTATTCGTCAAGTAATTGAAGGTCTAAAAATGGACTAATGTTTCAGAAGATGTGATGAGCATCTTCTCCGTTACAGTTTTTAATAAATTTGTGCAATTTTATGCAGCCAATTTTGATTCATGCATCAGTTATTTTGCATACAAATTTACATAACGGAGCCCATTCATATGTTAGCTTTATAATACATTCTTAAATTAAAGCTTCGAGAAAGAATTAATATATATTGGAACGTCAGAATGGTTTTATTTGCATGGATGCATGCATGCAATCAAAGGAACATACGTCTTCATCAGTATATTTAATGAAAGAATGAGTGTTACGCAATTCCTGATCTTGTTTTCCTTCTTTTTGTTTTCGTTTGTTGGAGAAATCAAACAAAAAATCAGGAATCCGACTTGTCCTGCATGTGACACTGGCAACTTTTGCCATTTTTCTTGACTGACCACATTTTTGCTGCTGAAGCTTTCAGATCAGACCATGATGAAACATGTGGTGTTGCTTGTGTCTTCACTCATCACTCCATATAATTGATTCACTATTCTAGCTAACCTTGACTGGCAACGATCTCCTCATTTTTGGTACTGCTGTTTCATCGTGAAGCAGAGGTGACTCAAGTTCTGGCTCTGCCTTCAACACACCTTTCCTCTCGACCAATCAGATGAGTTTGAGATCTCAACTTTATATAAATCATGATCAACAAACACCTATAAAGTAAATCATGCTTTTGTTTTAACATGGAAAATTTCTAGTGACTGGAATCAGTCAGTCTGTCAGAAGTTGCTCTGAGATGTGGCTACGTATCCAATAACAGCTTTTCTGTAAGCTGTTGCGTTTATAACTGAAACGAAGCATTGCCAATTCGTTCCATAATTGACTGAATCTATCAGAAGTAACTGCAAAGGTATGCTGACATATGAGGTGGCGAGATGTAAGATCAACGTAATCATTCTAATACAATACAAAAGAAAGGTACCTCGTGATATGATAGCATGCAACTTTAAGTAAGCTAAACCGAGTTCATTCGATGATTGACAATTCTACGTAGTATTGTTATACATCGAATGTAGGAGCGTAATTTCTACCAGTTTCTACTGCGATTTCTTTGCTTAGAGAACTTCAGAATTTAACTCATCATATATTTGAAGTCGTTTCCAAGACTTAACTTGGTTGTGCATTTGTTTGCTATATTATCAAAAACGTTACAGAATCAACGTAGAGCGAAAATGGTAAGAGGACTACTGACACAAATGGATTTATCTTAATATTTACCTAATAAATGTTTAAAGTTAAACTAAATGTTGAAATTTTCATTGATTATAGAGTCAAGGAATTGGAAAGTGTTACAATGATAAGGGAGAAAAGGTAAAATTGCATACCGTTATACTTAATACGAACATATTACTGAGATATACCTTCACAATAATTTTACTGGTAATTTCACAATGCCCCATTTCGACAGGCATTTCGTTATTGGTTTGTGCATTTGTTGGAGAAAACATTTGCTACAACCTGTTAGTCCGCTAGGAAGAGAGTTTGTCGGATTACATTTTAGAAATGCTTTTATATCAGTACAGAAATGAACTTTCACCTGTGGTTTTCTTGGTGAGGGAAAGACACGATCACTCTGATATGGGAGTTGAATCAATTAGTAGATTAAAGTGTATACCTAAAATCGCATAAACTTGCACAATATAAAGTTTCTCAATGAATGAATAAATATAAAAATTATATCATTTGACAGAGCCGCGATTTTCTTTGTTCTCATTTACATCATATGGCCAAAATGAACTGTGAAAGCTTATGTTTTTATTCCCTTTATATATTAATTATAGAGAAATCCAGGTTACATAAGTAAAGAAAATTGATAAAGAATTGCTCAAAACATATTTAGTAGCATATTAAAAAACTTTATTAAATCGAGAGTTCATTATAAAATTAAGATGGGGATACTTCTTTGTTATCGGTAACCCTACAATTTGTATATATGCCAAAATTTATTCATTACAATATTAATTTGTTAATTTGTCATTACAGCCAACAAAGGGTAAATTCAACCGTTTTGATCACTTAACCTTATGGGTTGGAAATGCAAAACAGGTAAAGAAAGTATTGGGTTTGACAATGTCAAATTGGTCACAGCAAAATTGTTTTTGTCATGCTCATTTAGCTACAGATACAACCGCTGAAAACGAGTCGTGATTTTTTAATGTCGTTTTATCCGATTGTATCATATATCGATTAACAGGCAGCCTCATTTTACTGCACAAGAATGGGGTTTGAACCAGTTGCGTATCGTGGACTGGAAACTGGTTCTAGAAAAGTGGCTGCTCATGTCGTTAGGCAGAATCAGGTAAAATGTGAATACTTTGTATGCAATAACAAGAAATAGCGACATTCAGAAGCAATCATTATTATTATGCAATATGTTTTTGTACAACTGGGAAAGTTTACAATAACTGAATCTTCCTGAAACGGACACTTTCCTTTCATTTGAAATAAAGCTTTACTTATTATATTTCTCTGCTAATTAAATAAGCCATTTACGTATTTTCCTTCTACTATAGAAATCATTTTACCCCAATTTGATTCTGAAAATGTGAAGGTTCCAATGTTGTAACCCAATTAAATCTATATGAAAAGCAGTCTTTTCAATAGCAGTTCATAATATTTACCTAACTTTTTATAGATAGAATGTCTAATTGGATGCCAGTGCTTTTAGTCTGTTGCATGAAAGACAAGACACAGGATTTTCTGTTTTTAAAAGGATTTATGCTCAATTTACCTTTCCTATTCTGTAACTCAACTCATTGATTGGTTGCACACTTTCGTACATCGTACAAGGCTATGCTAAAAAGTATGAAACTAATTTTGCCCAAAAACCTTTCAACAGATTGTGCTCGTTCTTATGTCAGCATACGAGCCTTACAATGAAGAAATGGGAGATCACTTGGTGAAACACGGAGATGGTGTCAAGGATGTGGCATTCAATGTCGATGATTTGGAACATATTGTTTCTGTAATCTTCTTACATTAATTTTGTCATTTTAAAAGTTCATGCATATGCAAATCAAAGTTCTCAAAAAGCAATACTATTCATTATATGTATATCAAATAAAACCAGCGGGCCAAAGAAAGAGGAGCAAAGCTCGTTCGAGATGTTTGGGAAGAAAAAGATGAAAATGGAAGTGTTCGGTTTGCTGTGATTCAGACGGTATACATGCTTCCATTCAGAAAAAACACAGTTAAACACAAAAGTGCCTATGACATAACACAATGTAAAACAATTTGCAATTTTTTTTGTATCCAATGTAGTATGGGGATACAACTCACACGTTTGTAGAGCGAGGAAACTACCAAGGTGTCTTCCTTCCTGGATATTCCAAGGCCATTTACGAGGATCCTCTTTTGCCAAAATTGTATGTTGCTTTTCAGAAAAGACTTACTTAGTTGTTATTGTTAGTCATCGCAAACAAAAGAAAACAAATTTGCATTTATCCTTTCAGGCCCGTGGCAAATATCAGTTTTATTGATCATGTTGTCGGTAATCAGCCAGATTTGGAGATGGAGGATGTTGCAAAGTGGTAAGTTATACAACAAACTAGCATATATAACACTCAGGGGTAAACTGAACCTTGTATCCATTCAGCGACAATGTCATTTCGATGATGCTTCTTGTCCCCTAAGACTGTTCCCCATTTCAATTGCATGCCTCACTTGTAATACGCTTAAGGGCTAATGTAGTTGAATAATCCCACAATCCGATCAAAGTAGCTCCAACCAACAGAATAAAAACTTGAGATCAGAGGGGATTGATAGTATTTTAGAATAATGAAAACAAATGGTTAAACTCAGTTAGTCCGTGGGCGTGTTTACGTACAAACATACATCTGGTTTACCATCTCAATCTCAACTTCTACACAAATGACAAAGGTTTCATTAGAAGAGCACAATAGATAAGAATTGCGTAAGAGAACTGATTTGTAAGACAGGAATCATGTCATTCTTCCTCTTCCTGTGTGTTTGTGTGGGTTTGTTCGATATGTCATACAATTCATTAAATTCACGTCAAACATACAAGAACCCATTTCACATGGTTCATTTGGAATTCAATACTTCCACTAATTACACCCTATTTTTAGAGTTTTTTTTAGCCCATTCGCCATTATTTCAACATCCGGAAGATTCGTGAAAGCAAGTAACTGCGTAGATATGTCGTATAAGAAGTAAACAAGTAATTTTATGTCATCTGGAAGTCTTGAGAATTGTCAGATTTCAATTTATGTGTCCTCAAGACATAATGGTTTCCTTTTGCCTACATGTTAATTTCAGAGACAGATTGCTAATTGCAACGTCTAAAGTAAAATGGTATTAGTAATATTGTTATTTTGTTGGTAGGTATGAGACCACATTAATGTTCCATCGCTTCTGGTCTGTTGATGACAGCCAAATTCATACGGAGTTTTCAGCCCTTCGATCAATAGTTATGGCAAACTGGGACGAAACCATCAAGGTAGAAATAAATTACGTGTCAACATAATATCATTTTTGTGCTCTATTTAGTTATACTCATACTCATCAACTTGTTGGGAGAGCTTTGGTTGGTTAGTTATTATGAAAGTAAAATTTGAAATTGCTTTTGATGGTACAGATGCCAATTAATGAGCCTGCCCCTGGAAAGAAGAAGAGTCAAATCCAGGAATATGTGGATTACTATGGTGGTGCAGGAGTACAGCATGTGGCTCTCAACAGTAGTGACATAATAGCTGCGGTATGGAAGTGAAAAACCGTCTTGGTTTAATATTGAATAAAATCCTTGAAAACAAACACGAAAACATGTTTTGCATGCTTAAAGTCTTCTCTCTAGTCATTTTCTTTTTAATCCTGTAGGTGAAAGCGTTGAAAGAGCGAGGAACCCAATTTTTGCAAGTTCCTAAATCCTATTACGTGAAGCTGAGGGAAAGCCTGCAGGATTCAAAAGTGAAAATTTCCGAAGATTTGGATACTTTGGAGGTTCGTTAATGATATGTATACTGAACAGAGCAAAGAATGGAGAGCCTTTACTGTTTTGAGACATTATTAGGTATAACAATGTGATTATTTTATAATTTGCATGTTTATTACTTAGGCACTTGACATTTTGATTGATTATGATGATAACGGATATCTTTTACAAATCTTCACAAAGCCTGTTCAAGACAGGCCGACTCTCTTTTTCGAGGTCATCCAGCGTCACAACCACAATGTAAGTGGGTCATGCAGTTAATGTAATGCGATTTATACACGGAACCAACAGTTGTAATTCGGTATACTTAATTCAGCTTTTCGTTTTGTTGATAGGGATTTGGTGCAGGCAATTTTAAAGCTTTATTTGAAGCTTTTGAAGGTGAGCAAGATAAAAGGGGCAATCTGAACTGAATCAAAAACATTCCTGGAGGCGCTTCAGCGTCTAAGCCAGATCACGTTGAAGGTTTAATTTTGTGAGCAGCGGAATTGGATCAACATTACATACATTTTATAGTACACGTTAACTATTCTGTAATATTTCTGTAAGGTAAAGAAGAAAAAGTAAAAGTAAAGAGGGCATTGCTTTTAAAATGAAAGGAGTAGTTGTGCGTAAGATGAAAGACAGTCATTATCAGACTGTGTGTGACCTGTGAGATAACATGGGAGTTGGAAACGCATTTGGGGAGTTCAAAGAAAGTGGCCCATTGATCATCTAGCTTTTGCTAAAAGCGTGCTTTAAATCCTGCCTCATACAGTGCTATATGGCATTTGCTCATAAGTACATACAAGTCGTATATATTTGGGGAGACCATGACGCAACATTTTGTTTGTGCGACACATGCCGACCAACCTGTGCATTCGCTGTTGGTTATGAGACGTTTAATGATCCAGCTGGGTTAAGTCTAGACTCATGAAGAAACATCATTTACGCCATGAAACAGTCTTAAACCCTGATGTAGAGTTGAATCATCTGGGTTTATTCAATCTGTTGATTTTTCACGATTTTGTGCGGCTGATGCACGTATGAAACCAAGTCAGGTCAACACCCTATTAAATCACTGATTACAAGCAAAAATTCATAATCGAATCTACACAACAAACACGGATGTAGATGGACACAGCTGGAAATACATATGATTGCTGGACTTTGACAAAATTTGGGGAGACCTGCAACAAGTAGACTTCAAATTTATTATTCAACACTTTTGTGCATTTTATAGATATCAGGATGAGATTATTCTATTTATGAAATTACCTTTAAATTTTTGGGAAATGAACACGAAAACTGAGTGTCGAGATCAATAATAACTTTGCATTTCTCAGAAACCATTAACGTAAATTGGTATAGTAGAAATTATGGATTTCGGATTGTTTGAATTTTGATTGCCAACAATTTCATTTAGTTATTGCAAATGTACTCAATGAGCTATTTACAGATCTTCCGGGAAATTCTAAACAAGGAAAGTAAGCAAGGACCTTGGTGATGAATTAGTAAAAGCGTGCACACTTATAAAAGTAAATTTACGGGTAACATGGCCTTCGTCCATTAGTATGATATCCTGTTGGTATTTTATATCTTTAGAATCAATTGTTCAGCTTTCATTATACTGCCTAAAGATATGAATTTCCTGGAGGGACTTTATACTTTTCAGTACGAAATCCTTCTAAGATTGAAGATCATTTTCCAATGTACATTTGACTTGACCGTATGAGTACGACGTGCTTATTAAACAACACACTATTGTAGCGGTTAGGTTGATGTGTCTCGTCAAGAGAAAGTATGGACTTATGCTTAACGTTAGCATTAACAGCTTTAAAGCTAAAATAATACGATATGAAATTTTCATCTGTATATTACAATTCGCTGAATTTTGCAAGTTAAAGATGGATGCAGGTCAATGAAATCAGCATGTAAACTTCCGTCATTTTTCGATTTTATTTCGTAATTTCCTGGGCATCAACATTTGTAGGTTGTAACTAGCTCCTTCAAATCTCTTTACAGAAAGTGAATATTCGCCTGAATGCTGAGCGGAAGCTGTCTAAAAGGAAATACAATTCTCGAGTCCTTCAATGGATAAACCGTCATATCTCAAAGGAGTATGGTGTTGGAGGCCGTTGTTTTATGATGCCATTAGAGTCACCTCGTTATTACCCAAAGTCCAAGCACATCATTGGGAAGCACTAGAACTCCAAGGTTGGCGAATAAAAGTGTATATTAAATAAATTGCTCATAATCAAAATCTCAAATAAGTACAGCCTTCATATTTGATGTGATGAATGATGAATAGCGATACAATCTAACTTCTTAGAATCATTCTATATGTATAATGTTGGCATTAGCTTAACTATTAGAAGACCTTCAAAAGTTCCAAAAAGGAATTCTAGGAAGGTTTTTACTCAGTTGGAGGAAAGTGAATGCGATCTGAAGTGGAAAGTGAAGTAATACTCACAAACGGCCTATTTCTCTACGTGAATGTTGTTATTTCGAGTAGATACTTTTGCAATATCTTTATCGATTATTACAATCAAAGTGAGTTAGTTACCTTCTTGCAGTAACATACTGCTGCTGAAAATGTGACTATTAAAGGATTTACTATCAATATATATGTTATATGTTGCATGGGGTAATGCGATACATCACCATTTCTTTAAATCAAAGCAAAGAGGTGATGTTTAATTGTAAAAATGGTGATGATTAGAGGACCATTGGACGTGTGTAATTAAATTTTCTTTGCTGCTGTGGCTTATTTTTTGCACGTTTACTTATACGTAATTTTTGAGGTATTTCGTAAACATATTTTTTCCAATTCTTTTGACGTGAAAATGTCGTTGGTGTCTGTATTTCTAATGAAAAGCAAGAGAAGTTGCCTTTTCGTGAAAGTATTATTGGAGAAAGCAGAAACGTTAGTGTTTTCATTAACATCTGTTGTGTTCCTTCAATTTACAGTACAATACATGATTTTTGAAGGCTTCTTATTCATCCATTTAATGTGGAAACTATTTCATTCGCATTTCCACTTCAGCCTCTTGTTTTCAATCAGAACTATTCTATTTGCGTGGTACATGTGTAACAAAACAATTAGCAACATTAGTTGGATAATTGGTTGGTAAAATAACACTTCCAATCAGTTTCAAGAAAGGTCTTACAATTTCCTAACTTTTCATTTTGTTGTTCGTTACTCCGGTTAAAATTAGCTTTCACTTCGAAATGCATAGATAAAAAACTCACAAAATTGACGACGGAGAAATGTCTCAACTGCATGCAACTAAACATTTGTAGCATAACCAAAAAGAGTTTTAAGATGTTGTTAACTACTAGTATAAATTTTTATGGCAAATTTTTAATTCTTCGTGATTGGTTGGCAATCACCAAATCATATCATCAGATTTAATACCTATTTATTTATTACTATAATTTGAACAGTTAGACATGTTGTGTAGAAATGCAATCTATTATTCACATTTCCATTTGCAATCAAGAATTCTTGTGCACATGTTATGTAAATTAAACACCTGCAACCAACCAAGATTTCAATATGAATCGTAAAATAAAAGAATAGGAAAGTCACTACAAGTTGTATTTCAGATACGGCATATACAACGTGTATCACATGAGGAGGGGATTATCTTCACGTGATTTCGTATTTCAGTTTCGGTTACATTTTCATTAAAACTCACGTGTACACTGAAACTAAAGACGTAGATAATTTCAGAATGAAATTGAAATCCTAAGAAGAGCTCTTCAGGGAGACGTTAAGACACATAATATTTCCCAAAGTTGTAATTGTAAGCCTTCGTAATTTGTTTACTGTCATGACTGCTTACAATCTATGACTGAGAAGTTGCTTAAAAGAAGAAGGTTAGTAAAGTAGCACGAACAGCAAAGTTGTGTGCATATTGTGAAAGCAAGTGAAAGTCTAATTACTTATTTTGTATGAATCAGTTGCACGTTTTCACAAAATAAAATGAGCTGTTACACCATCTTCATTGCAGAGATTCACTCTTCCGTTCTATGCATTACTTTTCCTACTTAATCATGTAAATAATATTTTATGTACACAAACCTTTCTCCAAAATCCTATAAAAGCATTCGATTAAAGACGGTTACACTAAAAGCTACAACAAAGACAGCAAATCTTTTGAAATGTAGGAAGAAGTGTGGCTTACCATAAGAAAGTATGACATGACGTATCGTATGACTTGTTTTACATTCAATGAGTGTTGAATTGTATTTTAACATATTTTCTGGAAATGCACCTCTACCCATTTTGGGGATCAGCTTTCATGACGCAAATGTTTTTAAAATCTCACATTTTTCATATCAATAATGTCTATATGAAATTTTTACTGCTATATGTAAACGTATACTAATTGTGTTTCAGTTTCATAAGATCGTTTTACACCATTAGTTCAAAAAATGCTGACGTTAGTGTGTAACCATAAAATGAGTAATAACATTACTGTACTTCGTACTGTCACGTCCGACCTTGAGCTAAATATCTTACATTTTAACTATTAGGATTTCAAATTTTAAAACATATCTCAATTAAGTATAGATAAAACTCTTACTTGCTCTCTTTTAAGTCATTAAGACTCAATTTTTAAAATCTACTCCAAAAAAGGACAAACACTTTTCTCTCATATCTGTTTAAAAGTCAAAAAGGGCATATAGTGTATGCATCTGACTCGGGATGAGTTTAGTTTCTTTTAGGAAATGGTAGAAGACATAAGCTGTAATTTTTTTAAAGGCAATTTACATATTGACACGCTGTAGATACAGACTTCAAAAAGAATTTACGCTACTGTATTTAATCATCTACAATATGCGATTACTATAAATAAATCAGCTATAGTTCCAGTTGTATCTAAATTTGCAGTTTAAACTTAGCAAATGGTATACAAACATATGTTCTAATGTTAGAAAGTAATCCCCTGCCTATATTATTACAAGCAGTTAGGACTTTGCATCGTAATGATCTTCAAATTAAAGAATTTTGAGTCAAAGGTCATTTAGCATAGGTATAGGTAATATCATAATCCCACTTTATCAATTTTAATGGTCCTCCAGACACCATCTTTCCACCTGCAGCTAAACATAGATAAATAACTAGGTCATCTTACATTAACCTTGATGCATTAAAGCTAATTAGCTGGTACATGTATAGAGAGTACATTACGCTGAGTTATCATCTTTTGGTTGAAGATTAATTTCATGAACTATGCTTTGCCATAGAAGCCTTTATAATTAAATATTCCTGTTGTGTTGTAAATAGCACGGAGATTATTGTCAATAGTTGTACAAGTGTGTGTTATGAATTTACAGATGTTTTTGGAGCAAGTAAACAGTAACAGAGCGACCACATGGCATTCCCACTGCTGAAAGTTTCTGGTAACAGATACCTCTTCACTAGGCGTGAGTTCCACTGCCGTACTACTTTTTAGGTTTGCCTTCTTTCGGTCCTTGAACCTGCCACATGGCCAAACTATCGATCTCTCTTGCCGTTTACATACTTTCATATTACATATATTACGTATTTAAGCAGCTTTGCCACCATTTCCAAAGAATATAACTGGTATAACAAAATCCATTAGCCATTACTATGCTTTCATAAAAAAGTTATACATGGGCTCCAACAGGGATGCACTGGTTTTAACGACGCAGTTTTTCGCAAGGAAGTATTCTTCTTTCAATAACATGATTGCTTTTGACGCTAATCCGATTTAAACCGTCACAACCAGTACTGTTCTTATCATCCCTGCCGCTTCAAGCAAGTTATTTACCTTCCTGCTAAAATGGTTTGCTGCAGCAAATGAAGAGGTGAAAATGTGATGTGATTATAAACATGGCATGACTCATGCAAACACGCTCAAGCTGATAACTGCTAAACGGCGCTTCTTCCGCTCTTCCCAAATGTATTGATACATACTCGAGCATTTGGCTTCACCTGGACATTTAATGTAGAGCATAGCAACATTGATTAAATTTGCAAGCCGTTGTTGTTATACGCTTGATGATTTCTTGCGTTAGTACATTTTCATGGTAGCCGTAAAACAGTGAACTTTGCATATGTATACAATGAAAGGTTGGGTGCGTAGACTTGTGCGATAAAAACACCAGAAAATCATGAAGTGGAACGCCACGTGGTCGTGGCTCTCTAGCTTGGAATTGGACGGAATCTGTACTTCCTGAAGCATTTCTTGTTTAATGCTGTATTTCACTAGCTACTTTCCGTATAATACATGTAATTTCCGGTCTGGTAGCTAGAAGGTGTCTGGTAGATGCTCGTAGTTTCTTTTGTTACCATTTCACGCTTGCAGTACAGAAGAAAATCGGTAAAAGTCAATGAAATTTAAATAAAAGGCTTTTCATTGAGTCTCAAGCTGAAATAATAATAAAACTGTTTTAGGTGAAATATTGGAGCTTCTATGCATAAAAAATTGAATCGATTTTAATCAGCTTTGGTAAAATACGTTTTGTTTACTGAAAATTTATATTTAACACTGAATGAATTCGTTTACATCGTTGATATCCAATTCCAAAATTTGCAATTACGGTGGAATTCATGTAAACACCTTGTGGATGTACTTCTGCAAGGATATTTCATACCAAACTTTGTACAAATCACCTGCATAGTAGCTAAAAGTATAAGAGAAGATTTTAGAATGCATAGCAGTTTAGGCTTACGTACTTAGACTGTACCTTCATGTAGTTTGCGGACATTCGATTTACTTCAAAGTTATATATATTTGCTTGTACCAAGAAACACTTTATTTTTGTTGATCGTGTTAGACCGATTGATGTTTTTTAATCGTCTTAAACTTCTACTTTGAAATATGTAATAAAGAGTTTAATACTTCTGATCTCTTAACTAGGGCCCTTGGGGTTATGTATGCAACCCCAAACAAAATTAAATAGCCATCAAGCGTCAACAGACATCCACATTAGCTTCCACGTGAGAGTTATGTTCATTGAGAAATTTCTTTGTCACTTTACTTTTTTAAAGAAATATTAATGTTGACACAATGAATTACATGGCTTGTATTTTATAATTGGTTTTCGTAATACAAATATTTTCACATTCTACAATACACCCATCTCCGATCCTCCGATGTCTTCAAAATCAGTGCATTAGATTGGATAGTGAAAGACTACACATCAAAAACTGCATTTTGCTTGAAATAAATTATGTTGTAGAGCTTTGAACTGAAAAGCTCGACAATTTTGATGATTCAACTTAAGTACGTTACGTAATGAAAAGCTAAATTAAGTGAAAACCTGCAAGCGGGTGCACCTGCACGAAGTAATTTCTGCAGTTATACTTTGTTTAATGTGTTGTGCAAGGGAAAATGTTTAAGCAAACTTGTATTGCATTTGTCAGTTACCTGTCAAAAGCCTGGAGAGAAACAGGCTCATTTTGATGAAACTCTGTTTACCAAGACAGCATCTATTTACCTATTACACAGTATCTCTTTACATACTGGAGTACATTATTAACGTGATGCCAAGTTTCTTTGATAGCTACTGAAAAAGTTACATCTAAATGTAAATAAGTTTAGTGGAAACATTGTTAGCGTTAGTTACATGCACAGCACATATAATTATTATACACGTTATAAATATTTTTGCATTATATAGATCTAGATTCTACTACACAAACCCAATATGAATTTACGTTCATGTTTGCCCCAAGGTTGTGTTTTATTAGGAAAAATTTGGTGTGCTTCCATTCGAAATAATTGCCTCAAATAAAAAATATTGTCATTCCTCTCTGAGCTCCTCATTTACCATAACCTCTACACGAACTTGGCTGACATGTTTGGCCTGTAGAAATATATTTATTTAAACAGACTTTCGAAATGTCATGTGCGTGGGGTTTTGAGAAAACTTCTCATTCGAAAGAAAGGGAAAGCAGTTTTGGAACAAACTTGATCTCCAAGCTTATGTAGAGCATTTTGAGGTAGTGTATGGTTTTGACTACAGAGGAGAAAAAATCTCAAACATGCTGAGAGGAGAACGAGTTTAACTTCGCAATTTTCCAGTCCTGTGTGAAGTCACACTTTTTGGTATTTTCTCGTTTACATTAACTGACATAACACGGTTTCTCCAAGACCCAGATACGTTTCCGACTGAGGAAGTGTTGAATAACCGTGTCATGAATGGGGCAACTCTCACTCTCTCTTCTATCGAATCTATAACACACTCTGATTTTGTTGGTTGTGGTAGACAAGTGGAAAAAGGTTGCAAAAAAGTCTATTACTATATAACTCAGCTGTACTCTTTCAACATGCTGGGAACACAACCTTATGTGTGTGCTAATTTCGACTGAGGGCAAGTTGTGCTGCATGCTTACATTTTTAAAACTAGAGAATATACCTAAAAGTTATGGAACATTCTGTTTCTATATACTTACTTTACCCTGTCATACATGCAATACTTTGGTCAGATACAGTTGCGAATATTTTTCTCAAGTTCTGTGTTACTGCCGAAATTACATCTTGCGTGTGATGGCTAATCGTTCCAGCGATGGGATTATTATATTCCATATAGACGATGCGCATGAAAGCAGAGTATGTTTAAAATTTGAGGTCCCTTTGGCCTTCGTCTACGCACGTAGCAACTACTATTGCAAGAAGTAAGCAGACGCTTCCAAAGAAAGTCTCTTCCTAAACATAATTAAAAATGCTTTACTGCTGCAACAAATCATATTATTCGATTAGATAAGCCAAATATGCGTGTACATTTTTTTACTACAGCTGTAAAGCGTTATGAAAGTATCATGCAATCGTGAGTTGCTAATTACTTCATAAAATTGCTTCGCAGTTCTTATACAAATTAAAACCAAATAACACGTTACATGAACGAAGAAGTAGAAGAATTCCAATTTAAATTTGCCAGCATTGAGTAGTTGTAAAAAATAATAATTGATTAGTGCGAAAGCTTTCCAATTATTTTTGCATAATTACTGTTTATTGTGTATTTTATTATCATAAGCGGGATAATAAAAACGTTGTACAGATATCTAGTTAACAAATATCCCCCTGATTTCCGCAGTACTTGTGGGTTTTTGCATACCAATATACTAACGGGGACAATGGCTGTTATGGCTAACGACAAAATAATAATACGTCTGTGTAAGAAGCCTATAAACCCGTCACTGTATATAACCATATATCACACAGACAAACATGGGCTGATTCCATTAGACTGGTCATAACAAACTTGGCTGTTTTCAAGGTGCCTTAAGTAAACAAAATTAAGTTAAATATTGCGTGCCTCCATCCAGTTTTGTTAAAGTGCATTTTTGTGACATGTGTGCCCCTTAAATCCATTACTAGTAAATGAGTTAAAAGAAAGTTCCATGACTTATTCATGTCCTTCGATCTGTAAGATAGAGAAACTGAGAGAAGCAAGAAGATATACCAAAGTACCTTTGCTTTGCTGTTGGCTATGTCAACACTACCATATTTTGTTACCCGTATGTTAGTTTGTTGAGCGAAGTAAACATTCAAAATGTGGCACACACTACGCATTCCCATGTTATATATGTACGTATTTACGAGAAATTGTGCGGAGTTAGAGGATGCGAACTTCCAGACAACTGTAGCACTCCAGTGAGATTCTTTGTATCGAAATCGCATACCATTACTTCCCTTCTTTTTCCCAGAATTCAATTGGTCATGTGTGCATACTCTCAGGATAGGACGTGAAGTGTACTACCTGTCTGCAGAGGAAACCGTTGTTCCATTCCATCCTCCGTTCCATCATTGCTTTCAATCTTTCTTCATCTTCACATTTGGGACGCGTATACGATCAAGAAAGAAGTTTCAGGGGCTGCTACTAGCCAAAAGAAAGATGAAAAGCAGACTACCACTCTATTATTGTCCTCAATTCTTAGAGCTTTGGCTTGGCTATATTTTGACGACCCAAATCTTTAGTTCAATTTTCAAATTCGGAAATAACTAAATAGATGATTAATACTTAAACGTGTGCTTGTTTAAAGTCTCCCTAAAGCCATTTACTGCAGCACTGAGACACGCTTAGAAGTAATATATGACATAATGCACAACACACATTTACTGTATTCTAGCTTATTTTACGTACAACACTTGTGCATATGGTTACCGTGTTTAAAGATATTTGCAACATAATTTTTTCAGCTTTATGATCATACTTTAGGAGCGTAACATTCCTGTATTCATAAAATCCAGAAATTGATTTACCGCAAAAAATCAGTAATTGTGCGATCCCTTGTCCTTCAAATAAAGAAGAAAAAGAATACTGTTTTTCTTTAGGTTGCTACACAGCAGTAAAATGGGTGATCGTCGTGCTTTTGCAATTTACGATACTTAGCTTTATTGCACGAAGCGGAGGAGCCCAGCTTGGCTTAATGGTTTTCTTTATCCTAGCCTCGGATGAAGAATGGGGCAGGCCAGGTAAGGTACTCATTCATGATGATGATGTAGCTGCTGTATTAAAGGGATGGCAAGCTGAGTCATTTGTCTTTCCAAGAACTTTTGACGAGCACATAAGGGTTTTTAATGACTATGCAACTACTCGACTTATATACTTTTACGAAGCATTAGGAAGACTATGTATGCATTACAACCAGTGAAGAACTTCAAGTCTCGTTTAAAAATGGAGATTGAATGCCACTAATCAAAATTCAGGATGAAGTTAATAAAAGGTAGCCACAGCATTCCAATATAGTCGAAACCACACGTTGAAAAATGTGGATGTATTTATTGAACTTGCTGAATGCATGGCTACAAGCAACTTTCACTTTAACCCCTCAAATTGCATAAAAATCGCATGATATGCAAACGCCAAAAAATAATAGGCACATGTTTTGTCCATTCTGTACCAAGATTGATGCGGTATGGAATGGCAGTGTCTTTTAAAAATTGTGACTGTACAAGCTCGGATCAAAGCATACACATGTGAAACAAAACGACATATTGCACGTGGGAATCCTGCGTCTGCACAAAACTCAATCTCGTAAAAACCACGAACCAATTATTTTCTTGCCATAAATATAAGCTAAAATGGGTTTTAACATGAACATTTCATTCATCCCCAGTCTATCCCATTTTCAAGTTGGGCAAAGAAACAGTCCTTTGTTCTCTTGTCTATCTATGACTAGTCTTTAGTTAGTTGATACCAACGTTATGTAGTAAAAATGATACAGCGTTGTGAGTGTCGAAAGGAAACCTTGAATGCAGATTGCAAAGATTTTTAACCACATTACAGGATGATTTTTTTTAAATTAACAATTTATGGTGTTGCATTGCACCCAGTACTTTTGGTTTTAGACGAAGCCATGAATATATATTCCTTTTGGCTTCAGTTTAACGAATCATGAAACGGAGCAAAAATGATGCTTCATGAAATTTCTACCTGATTCCACCTCCTCCACTACACCAGAACAAAGAAGTATAGTGTTATTGAGGTACTCGCTTCTGTACCTTGTTTGCACGAGATAGATGCACATAAAAAACAAAAATTGAGAACGCAGTTTGTCGTTGGAATGACATATAATCCTAAAATGTGGATGGGATGAAAGCAAAGGATTTCAACCTAGCAACAAAGTAAGTACAACAGCAAACATCATTTCGTCCCTCAATAGAAATGCAATTACAATTCCATTATATCTCAAATAAATTTATATAATATTATATATGAATGTACTGAAGTACTTTCATAACTCCCTATACGTGGTTGATGTTAGCGGTGAGGATGATGATACAAAGACGAAATTGCTGACTTTAGGTAGAGTGGTAAAATGTTGCTTGTGGGGTAACGGTAACGGATATCTATCAACAAATTATGACTGTAGTTTGCTATATGATGATGTATTTAGGTATGTATATAAAATATTGTAGGTTAGTAAGCAAGCACATAAGCTGCTTCTCCGTCGGAAACCTGCAAGAAGCCTTACAAACAATCTCCATTTGCTGGGAGTATGTAACAGAATATGATGTATTAACAAAGATTGTCCTAGTGCTCAAGTTAGAGTGGTTTAAAGACGGGCGTTCATACAGAGTATAGGAAGTGTATGTATGTGCTCTCTAATTTCAACCAACACCAAGTAGGGAGTTGTGATAATAATGCCACTACAAGAGAGCATGATGCTTTTGAAGGAGGAAGGGAACATGAGAGCAAGTGGAGGTACCCTTATACACATGTGTGAGGGGAAGCCAACAGACCAGCTGTTGTCAAGACCAAAACAACAATGTGCTCCTTTTCGTTCTCCCATTGCATCCAAAGAGTCTCCATAGAATAACTCTGTTTCTTCCCTTTCGTCTTTTTCCGTCCACAGTCGCCCAAAGTTCCTGATACAGCATGGAAAATTCACATGATGTTGTAAATACTCCTGGCTAGCCTGTTTCCTTTTTCATAGTTTACATAGAAAAACAGAGAGCTGCAGATGACGAGCCCAACACCACTTTCCCAAGCACATGACGACGCTCATAGGTTCTACATGTATATCTGCGTGTGGTCTACTTGCTCCAGCATCAAAAAATTGGTAGGTGTTTTCTAATCCCACAATGTAGCCGAGGGACTTTCCTTTCCTGGAAATTGTATTTAACCAAACAGCCATGAGAAAACAAGATAAAATGAGCAAGAACTAAGGATTATCATTATCACACTTGACGATTAGTTTCAAAACCATCAACAACCTTGTTCCTCAGGCATCAACTCAATGTCTTCACGTCTCACTAAACAACATTGTGGATGGACTAACAACAAAACACATGCAAGCCTAATTACAAACGTATACTGTGATTTATTCCATCTGGCAGACTTTAGTAATTACTGATTACCACAGAATGAAATTTCCATGCTAGTCTATTTCATGTCATAATTGTATCAGTAGCTGTCATGTTGTTACGTAAATGTTTATGCAAAAGAATTGTTCGTATTACTTTCCATGTAGTGGAATTTGAAAATGACAAAAACATTTCTAGAGAAAGTATGACAAAGACAAGGTTAGAAGTTTTCTTGAGAAAATCCGACAATGGCTTGAACCATTGTCGAAATGTATGAAATTTACTTTCTCTGGAGCAGCATCGCACTTACTAAGCCATCCTCTGTGTCTTGGTGAAAGACATAAGCATTGGAGAATTACTTTACAAAATGCAATTTATAAAGTAAATATTCATTTAATTGTGTAGATTTTATGAGCATGAACCATATCCACGTTAGACTTTACGAGTTAGTTAAATACGAGAACAAAGGAACAGTGTTTATTCCGAGGATGGAGGACAGGGCAGCTGAACTCTGAAACCAAATTATTGGAATTGATGATTGCTTCGTGAGTTTATAGCTAAGCGGTGACACGACATATATAAATCATAGGAAACATCATTTGGTTTCATTATTGCCTTAGCCTTTGTGTACAATCCAATATGTGTTTCATATGCATTTGTCTTTGTTTTGCTTTTACAGACAGAGATGTAACACAATAACTTAAACCCTTTCCAACCAACTAGATAACTATGAGCAAAGTGAAAACTAAGCCTGGCGCACGTAAAGAGGTGAAGTCATAGTTAAACGATAGTGGCAAGAGAGTTACACGCGTATGCATGTGTAACACAATATCAGGAAAAAAGGAATATGCTCAAGCAGGCAAACTGAACTCCACTAAAAGCAAGCTTCAGTGGCAAGCACGAGATCGGAGAAAAATACAGAGATAAAGTTTACTAGAGGCGATGCCGTATAAAGAGAGAGGACTTTTATGTATGTTCTTATGATCATCAGCGAATAGACCATATTAAAGCATGTCCCGCAGTACACACACATGAACTTTTTTATAACAGTACTGCACATAAAGAAAGAAACGTCGTAGTTAGTTTTTTCATAATAGTGGAAGATCAGGGCATAGTCAGCCTTCTTTCCAACAACAAAAAGCTGGCTCTGATGTTGAGAGAGGAGAACGAACGAACACATAGCACAGGCAACCAAACAGAGTGAACGAGAACAAGGAACCTCAGCATGTTACTTTATCTGCAATACTATGCTCGTTTTGTATGCCATGCCTGAGGTAATATCATATAATGAGAGAGTTTTCTGTGTATGTGAGCTACTACGAACGAAATCCGACTGGTCGGATATAAAGGTTGAATGTAAATACAATTTCTCGCTTCTTTCCTTCAGCTACAAACTCCGCTCAACGTCCATACATGCAGAGGACTCACTCAGAGAACCAAGGGAGTCAGAGCAAAAGGCAAAGCTTTAGAGCTATCAGATCAGAACAGGTTGAACTCACAAACTTGCAGTCAGTCAGCTAATGAAAGAGGGACAAAGCACAGTTGGTTTGTCACAATCTCAGAGAAAACAAAAGAAAACCAAATCCTTGTACTGTTGCGTGTAGTTACAGTGAATTGATAGTAGTCATAAAAAGGGTATAAAACCGTAGAGGAACCTCACATTATTATCCTCACAAATGTCAAAGGACCTTCTCAAATCCATCCCCATCACAATCACTAAAAACATTTGCTGCAAAGAGACGTTGTTACATAGTGCAGTTGCAGTTTTTAACACCACGGCGGAGCCAACAGTGCATTTCAATTTGAAAACAGACTCATCTAAGATACAGAATTGTTGTGAATTTACGCATCGTTCGTAGCTCTTGCATTTTGTATTGTTCCGTAGTTGGGGTGCTGCGCAGAAATCACGAGCCCAAATTTTGCAATGCAATAACTTGCAAAAAGGAAACAATCCCAAGCAAGCAACTAGAAAACGGGAGCAGTGTATCTTTCAATTTTACTTGTGTCACAAGGTATATTTGATATTAAGATTATATATACTATTTTGCTTAACTAATTCATTATTTTACTTTATTACGGGTGTGTGTGTCACCACATTTATCCTATATTTTGATAATAAATATTAACATTTTGTTGTCGATTCTCATACTAATTCCTATGCTGGACTTGAGTTTATCAGAGGTCTTAACACAATGATACATAATACGCTTTCTCCGAGGTTAGCATCATTATAACATAGTTCATATGTCTCGATACTGTTTCATTACATTTGTTAGTTAAAAATAATTCAATATACATTAGCATCTGGCAGTGGGGAAACTTCAGAAAGGGCGAGTGGCATCAAACTTCATTGTTAAGTAGTTTAAAATGCAACTTTCAAGTTTAATATGACAATAGCAAAACGGATGTCATTAGACAGGAAACAATGAAAATGTGAAGTGCTAATAAGAGATCATACTATATCCACAAAGCATAGATAGTATCTATAAAATCTTTTTCTCTAGTAGAACTGTCCAAACCAAAATTTGTAACAATGTCATTTTTACTTTTCATTAACAACTATTCTACTTTCTTCTGCCCCTTTATGTTAGTTTGTTGGCCACCTGCAATTACTAGTGTATAACAGTACGATTCCAATGGCAAATTTGATTTAGAATCAAAATCTTAGTTCCCTTTTGAAAACTTATAGAAATAAAATCAATTATTAACTTGAAGCTCGTGTAACCACTTGAATGCTTTCTATGCACTGTATTTAAGCTTTAACATCACGTATTGCTAAAAGTCATCGGATTCATATAAAATAGACACATAGTATAAAGCTGTAAATGAATACATTTGCTCGACACACATTTGTTTACCGCGGTGTTTACATTTTTGACCTGTAATTGTGCCGTATTGCATAAATGTATATGAACTTCATGTGTGTACGTATGTTAATGAGGTGTGGGTGTACGCAAACAGTGAATGAATGAGTAAATGAAATTCCATTTACTTAGGCAGACCAAAACAAATAACTCCAACTTGTAGTTGCATCCGAGGCATTTAAAACCCTTATGGGAAAACATGCATAACTTCTCATCATTCCATTGCATGATAAAGAGATTCAGGAATGTTGGCAGAGTCGGTGTTGCTAGAGTCAATATATTTAATCGTATAGTCGATGTTTATGAGTCCAGCTAACTCCCACGTTCTAAATTCCGAAATCTATGCTAAATATTTCAAAATCAGCGTTGTAAATTTACTTTCACGTGTTTACTATATGGGAAATATCGATTTTATAGGCTGTTGTTGTCGAGCAGGTCACTTTTTGCAAAAAGCCATTCATTCAAACTTTTTGAAGAATGCCGCATTATTTTTAAACACCATTTCCTTTCAACTTTGCTACAAATGTTTATATTCTTTAAGCAACTATTTCTGTGTATTCATATTCGGTTAACTGTCCTAAGCTGTTTGCTCAATACTTTCGATCGAATCTTCTGTTTGACACGGTAGTTAATCGATAAGGTGCTTTGGGAGAACCATTGTATACCATATGAAAAGCAAGCTACATCACTAGTGTGAAGGGGCGAGTATAACGTTAATTTAATTTGCAAAGCCTATATTTACAATTCAATGTTTGCCTCTGATTTCAAAGTCAGAATGTGTTTTCATCTCAAAAGGAATTCCCATCAGACAACGTTTTTGAAGCGTTGCATCCCTATAATCTAAGCATCAAAGTATTTCTGCTACTATGTTATCTGGAAGCATCATTGGTATGAATGTATGTACAGGAACTGAACTTACTTTCAAGTAGGTCTTTACTTAATCTCACACATGCCAGTATCAGTACAACTTCGCCATGAGATTAAACAGCGTAACAAATTTTAGTTTTTGAATGGAATAAGACAAAACAACACGAGAAGAGCAGACCATTTCCTCAGGGCAAATAACGCTCACCTGCATGGCATGAAATACCTGGAAAATGTAATGTAATGTAATGGCCATGTAACAAAAGTCCATCGCAGTGTTGCTCTACCTGAAATGAAAGTACCATAAAAGGCCTGTAGCCATGTATGTTTCATTGGAACTGTAAATTTGTTCGCGTTTCTCACCAAACTAATACATTTTTACAGTAAACATTCATTTTTTAACAACATTGTTCCAACTTTCCATTTCCTTTATTTTGGCTGATAAACAATTAAAGCCGTTTGCTACTGCATGGAAGTACTTTGTGGAACATATGAGCATTCCACATCAATGAGATTGGATCGATATTGTACAAGTATATCTTTGTTATAGTCCCTTCCCTTCTCGCACTCACAGTCAGTCATGATGGAATACATTTCCTCCGTTTTCGACACGCTGAAGAATGCATTACATAAAACATTCAGTTTGCGACGTGACAAGCACGGAGGGTTTCAAAACCACAGCTTCCGATAAATGGCTCTAAACTTAGTAATACCAACAAGTACGCTTAGTCCAAAAGTAATTATGGTTTCGCTTCCTTGTAATTTCGGTCGCAAATACAATAACACAGGAAAAAATTCCATGTCCATGTGGTATCCCACACAGATGGAATGCAGGATTGTGTTTCTATTTGTATCCAACAATGTAAATACTCCTTTTAATTAGTTATTGGCTATAGAACAAAGCTTTATCATATTATTTTTTACACGGGGGAAGTTAAGAGACTCGCACAAAGAGAGATGATAATGTGAGCTTACACCTTACGAAATTATGTAACATATTTACCATGATTATGACTAAGCATTAGTTTCGAATAAATAATAAACACTACTCCATATTGTCAATACTCGTGACTCTCTGGAGCTGCGTATGTGCTGCTACGTTATGTTCTCATTTATTTCTGCATGCTAGTTACGGAGTGGTGCACAGCACAACAGCACTTTTATATAACTGCAGTGAAAAACATTACGAGTTATATTTGAGAAGTCATATACACATAGTTCACTTAAGCATGCCTAATACAAATATCGACTAAAATTACGACGCACTTCCTTTTTCTCCATGTTGAGTCTACATGAACGTCCAAATATTGGGGTTTTAACTCTAATCTACCACAAAAGCTCATAACAGTGTAATGCTTTGTCTTATTTGTGCAGTGCGAAGTGACACGGGTATGACCTAGTTTTCTCATTGTGAGACGACGCCTGGAACTTTCTTTCATAGTGAGAAACTCTATTAAACGAAACAGTGTTGCAGCACAGCTTCTTTCTATGTAGCTTTAACGATGGTTGAATTGTCTCTTTGTCTATTTTTTTATTAGGGGACATTTTATTTTTAAACCTTCGATTTTTATCACTCAAGGCGAAAAATATTAACTATTCATATTAAGATTTCAACTTCGTAGATAGAAACAATTATTTATTACACTTCAGTGGGGACATTAATTAATAAAGGAACCCTTTCATAATTTATGAGATACCTTTTTTTAACTTGCACAAGTGCTATCTGCTTATAAGCAAGTTTTTCAAGTGACAACGTAGACAGTTGTTTCGTCATCATCTGTTTCAAAGTTTATCTTAAATTTATACATTCATGCAGACACAGTTTGAATTAACTTATGCGCTCGTATTACTTTTCCTTTAGTTTATGAACTGTTTGCAATCAGACTCACTTAATGTCTCATTTTACATCATCCGTGTTTTTGTAGTAGTTTGTTTGTATTTAAAAAGTTAGGTCACTGCAATACACACGAGCAACAATATAGCAATAAAACATTATATCTTATCCGTAAATGATTTATGAATGATACAGGAGCTCTTACACATGGTGTCACCCATAATTTGGAACACTTTGTTTTCTTGAGATGACAATCATTCTTTCGATGACATATTGATGCGCTAAATACTATAATGTATGTACCTTGTAATAAGATAATGAGTGAGACGTGGTGAAGTACTAATACCAATGTTTACTTAAGTGAGTAGCAATCATGTTTTCCAATTTGCAACCTGATCGTATACGCTACAATGATAAGTTAAATTTCAGACCAATACGAGGTGGCACTAATGAACTATTCTTTTCCCGACTTACAATTAGAACCTTGACATTGACCGATTGATAACGTCTCTCATTAGAAAACCCTTTTAAATGTTGAGCATACTTGCTGGTTTATGTACTAGTAGCAGTCAAGAGCGGTGTTGTGTAATGATTTTATAGTTTTTTGCCATGATTGTTTGGATGTCATTAACTGCAAAGTAAATGAAACTCTATACCCCAATGTTTATAAACATAGTTTGTGTCGGCAGAGCACAAGGCAATAGGGCAAGTAGCACTGCGAAATATAAGCACATTAATGACTTTTCTGTTTAGCCTAAGCCGTTTTATTTCGTACATTCAGCACACTTTTGCAATTGGTGACACTTCAGCTCGTACATAATTTCTTCTTCTTAGTTTGGAATGTTAATCCCTTCTAAATGGGGATTAGTTTTCATATAATACTTTAATGTGCAAAATAACAGTTACGGTCTTCGTTACTACCAATAATGTTGCAAATATGGTAAACAACTTCTGTGAGGGATGTAATAAAAGTGAGAAATAAAAACATTATTAATCTACTCCACGGTGGCTTTACGTTCTGATAACTTTTAGAATGATGTTATGAAAACTGATATGCGTTTAACTGTCGTATATGAAAAGAGCAGTTATTTTATTATGTATGACTGCCTGATTCTTGGCTTGCACAAATTTGTGACGTTTATGCAGTGTCTCTAATTGATAGGTAAATTTTGAAGGCTTACTTTTGAATGCTCACCAGGTTTACTAAAGCAGAAATAGTGTCATCACCTGATAAAGACATTATGTAGAATAGTTGTAGCTTTCTGTATTTACATAATACGTATTATCAAAAGATACCTTTTACGATGGCGGAGTAAACTAAGCAAGGATAGAAGCAATGACCTCTTCTACGATTGGGATTTTCTGGAACATCACGGCGTACCACCATGACTAATACATTATTTATTGTCAGTTTCACAGAACTACTCGATAGGTTTTCATCGTGGGCAAAAAATATTTTAAGTGAGAGTCATATATAATATGATTGCAAGAAGAGATTGTGGGGCAACCAAACTAAAAAGTGTTTGTTCACTTACTTAAAAGAGCAAATTGATGTTTGCATGCAGTCGCTACTGGATTGAACTGGAGGTTCTCTCTGCGATGTGCTGTATACATTTCTAGTTCAAATACAAACGCAGAATACTCCAATGCGTATTAAGCCAGTGGAGAAATAAAGTGATCGTTAATGAACGCCACCAATGACACGAATGGATTAGAGCATGAATCCCGTTGTACATATATGCATATATGCATGTACTTTTGCAGCAAACATTAACTTAACTTTATGAGTTCATTGTATCATTGCAGTGCACAATACTGCAGTAGTGGGCTAACACTACACAGTTGTACAGTGCAATCGCTCCGCAACTGACAACCACTCCAATCAGGTACTTCTTCAATATGCACAAACAACCCAAGCTGAATGTCAGCTAGTTCAGCAGTCAAGGAAATTTCAGTATGTTTAGAATGACAACTTTATAGGTTTTTGCAAATGTTCTTAAAATAGTACAGCTTCATAAAACTGCAAACTGATCAACAAGGGATGAATGAATATTCAATGACTAAGCAATAAGAGAGGAACGAGCTTAACTGGCGAAATTATACTAACTAATGATATAATGCTTCCAGTAAAAATTTACGGGTTTGTAAGTTTTTTTCGGAAAGAAAACTGCCACTTGAAGAAAAATTTTCAAGTTTGTTCCCCAAACGACATTCATAAAATTGTGGAAACTCGGTAAAAAAAAGGAATTTAGAAGGTAATTGGTGACATAGGATGTATATAAATATGGACGTCCTACTTACAACAAGATGGAGTGCGCAAAATTGTTGAGTTTTGCCAAATATTTTCATAACCTTCATTTTTATCGAAGTACGCAAACAAAAATCAAATGCGTCAACATATTGCCGACAACAAAAATAACACTTTGACCCACCATATTGCAGGACGCGTAGCCACACACACACACACAAACCATCAGGTATCCAAAGTATAACACATCTATAAACCAGTGAAATATTTTTCTATTTCAGGAATAACGTTGGTCAGCCACAAGTCTTACGGAGAGGAAGGTTACATATTTATGCAAAACTCTGTATTTTCGTTGGAAATACATAAAAAGCTTTCACGGAGATAACTCAACCCAAACGGAAGAATTACCACTGAGGCTAATAATGTCAGCAGTAATTCTTCCCACAGTTCCAAAAACTGATAATAACAGGTATGTTAAAATATTGTGAGATATATAGTAGCCAATATTTGCATATATTCATCATCGCTCAGTTTGCTTTCAGCGACAATAATGTGTATTTATCTCAAGTTTACTTCGATCTGTTTATTGCTCTTTGCATATCGCTTACGCTAACGCAATTCCGCAAAATGAAGATTTCTGCTTCCCCATTTATGTACAGTTGTTGGGTACAATTATCTTATGCTTTTTCAGTAATGCGAGGCGAGGAGAGCTCTTCATCCATTGCAATAAAATTGCCAGCTTGCATCCAATTCGAGTTATCTAGGTTGTATAAAATGCTCATTGATGCATATGCGACGCATACAGACAGCCTTATCATCAAAGTGTAGGTTCCTGTTTCTGATAAAAAATATTATGATTTAAAGGAGTCAAAAGTGCATGCTTCTGCGTTGGGGGCTGGATGATGAATGTTTATCAAAATGTGTTTACAATTTCTGCTTTTAACACCATTAAAGTAAATGAGGATGACAATGGTGTGTTGTGCACTGTATATCATCGTCAGGAAAACAAATGCGCATTCAGGCTTAAAGATGTTGACATTATGTTTCATTTACCGTTTCTGCTACCCATTATCCACCATCGTAGTTTGTGTTTGGTGTGTTTTCTTTCAATCAGTAAGTGCGAAACGGCTAAAGAAAAACAAGATCTGGTGTATCATAATGGACTCTTAACATTTTAGGACAACGCAGTCCTTCCTTTGTTTGAAGAGGCACATGATATTGACTAAACTGGAAATAACTGGAATTGAAATCATGAAATGCAGAGTGAGCTTTACCAGATGCTCTGTTGAGCATTTCGACCTCTTACATACGTCAGAAACAGAATAAACGGAGGTGTTCAACTGTTAAGTATATATGGATATGTAGCATTTTAAATAGATGAGCAAATAAGATGATGGAATTAGACATTTGAACTATGACCAATTGAACACCTAGTCAGGTTTTAAGAGTCCCCAATTGAGTTTTGCTCAATTTTATTTTGGTCAGTATAAATACTTTTATCTTTACGCATACGTACACAAAACATTGTAGCAAGCTCATCAGCAATGGTCTGAAAAGGAAGAGATACTTGTGTATTGTATCGGTGTGTACTTATATATATGGCGATATTGCCACAGGCCATGTTGGGGGACGACAAAGATGTATTGAACAGCACACAGCAACCACAGGTGTCTTTGTTCACCACACAGCTGATTTCCGTATAGTATAGAACAGATACAGGATTTATAATCAACATCAACATAAGCACACACCAAAACAAAAAAAAGTGTTTAGTTTAGTTATGACGAATCCACGGCTAGCGTGCTAGTCTAGTACTCTGGCATTACACTTTTAATAGAATTGAAGTTTAGTTGGATTGAGTTGGTAACGTAGTTCTAATGTTGTTGCTCTCTGTTGGTCTGATGCGTGTACAGCCACCTCATGGTTTCAAGCATCTTGAGCATACATTCTCATTTTCAGTGTTATTGTTGACGCTGCATACAATGTAATGCGTTACAAACCAAACCTTGTTTATCAGGTTTCTTGATCCCCGTTTGCATCGCTGTTCATCGCGTATTTGTAGCCATTGCCTGAACATGTTATATCATCAGACAATATACAAGAGTGTGTCTGCTACCTGAACTGATGAGGAACTACAAACCACCTTTTTGCGACACTGCAATGCTGGGAATTGCGTTTGAGTGTTATTTTATCAAACATTTTATGCGTAAATGTGGAATCGAAAAAAGCCATTCCCCTTCCCTGCCAAGTTCATTTTAGGTGGATTTATGGGTTACAAAATGGTAAACAATGTTTCTAATTTTACTACGTAGTGCGTACGTGCATTGCATATTGCCTAAATTATATTGTGTATCCGGATTAACGATGCCCTTTTCCTATTTTTATTTGACTTTAATTGTAGTCCTAATCGTCGTAATTTCACGGTATACATTTGTTCATCAAAATTGTATAATACAGCATCAGCATGTACGCAATAGTTTAGTGTGGCGTAAATAATCCGAACTAAAATGGTTAACAGCAAAAGTGTTGTTAACAGAAATTTACCATTCATTGATTCCAATATTGCAACATTTTGTTTGCTTTTGTGCTCCTGAAGAGACCTGGAGAGCAGTACTAGTTGTTGTCATATTTAAGCTACCTCGTCGCTTCATTATAATATTCTATCGTTGGCTTGAATAGAGCAGATATTGGCAAAGACGCAGATAGTGTCAAGTTCAAGGTTTATTCCATAATATGTCTTACGATTAGTAAGATGAGGTAGGTGTTTTGCATCTATTTGTATTCGTCGAAAGACCCTGTTTGTCATGCATGAATGAAGAAGAGCATGGAAAACACTAGATGATTGTATCCTCTCACAGGTTTTCAGAACTGAAGCGTTGATTGCAGGGCTTGTGTGGTTCCAATTTACGCTTCACGACGACACACTTTTTTCTTGCGTTTTGGATTTACCCTTGAAACCATCTGTGAATATAAAAAAATTCATGGCAGATTTCCTTCTATTATGTTGAGAGATAATCAGGAATAATTTTGAAAAGCAAAGCATCTGTGTTTGTAGATACTTCAAAGGAAACGATTGTAATTCTGGCCATCCTCTTGAGCAATCAAAAGATCCTTGGCTTACGAATTCTTTAGCAAACCATATTCTTTCTCTGGTCCATCTTTTCATGATTGTAAAACTAAATACATTAAAATTCAAACTGACGCCTGTATAATTTGAAATAAGGACAATAAAATGGATTTCCTCGGTAGTCATGATAAAAATATGCGACTCTATCTAAGGAAATACGCAAAACAGCTTGCATCATCGAGTGGGTTAGGATGTACCCGACTTCCGTCTGCAGATTTCAAAGATCTTGTCATGAAACCCCTGTGCTTGCCGTTCTGAGAATGGCTCATGGCTCATTCTACTTTATTTGACAGATTTTTGATACCACCACAGTATTTTGTGCATGATGACGACTTTGAGTTGGTTTTGTTCTCAACACAATCTGAAAGTAGGCAGCTCTAACCCTTCTTTATTATGGTTGAGGGGAAAGTCACGCTCTCGATGTTTTTGAGAATACAGATGACGATATACTGCTGATTAGAGGTTGAGCGAGAAGTGCATACAACCGCACACAACTTAAATGAACACAAGTTCAAGTACAAAATCTATTTTAACAAGCCGCTGCGCTAGCGTTTCTGCATTCACTATCAATCTCATATCATATCGCCAACCAAGCATTTGTTGTTCTGGCTCCTTTCAACCATATCCAAAGGTTAAAATGTTGGTTATGTTGTGAAATCTAATGCACACATACACATTGCCTCATCGCATGTGTTCCAAAGTGAGTACATGTACTTAGGCTTGTTGCGTTTTATGACAATAGACATTCCAAATGCGAAGCTAGCTAAACAAATTGGAACTTCAACCAGTGTGGTTCGTGGCTTTGTGTAGTGACAAAGGGATATTTTGGTTGAGTCAATACACCACTGCTGATAATTCCTACACATAGAAATTTCGAAAGGCTAGTGCTATGCTGAAGCTGTGCATCGTTTCACAGCCAATAGCTTTGAATCTGGCTCACCACATTTACCTTTCTTGTTACACTTATTTAAACAACTATGGTGGTGGTAGCATGAACTAATGGTATATTTGTGGTATGTCTTTCCATTCCACTAGCTGAATTAAAATATTGCATTTTGGAGCATACTTTACCACGGCAAGGAGAAAACTTTGCATCACATTGTGATGAAAAGGGAGCAGTTGCAGTCCGCTGAAAATGGTGTTTTGCTTGCACATTTGCGAGGGAGAAAATAACTCTTCTCATTCTTCATTTATTGGGAACTCAATAATTTGAGCGTTTTCTTTGTACATTTAAGAGGAGGGCTACAGCAGCATGCGTTGCATTTGTAGCAATCACAAGTGCCATTTCCCTATGGTACGACGGAATTGCTTGCTTACGATGAAATAACATTTTGACTTCAGTGAATAGCCCGTGCTGAAATATGCTGAAGGTTGGTAAACACACAGTCATCCTAACATCCTTTCTAATTCATTGCTCATGTGGATGATGGGTGATTGCCAGATTCTAACCGTATGTTTATATCCGATCCGGCTCTAATAAAAAACAGTGTGAGGAATACTTTGTCAACAAATTTGGGATTCTATCCTTCGGCCTAACATTTTATTCAGGTATTGAACTCGCTACAATCCATATTATCGTATTCATATTTTCAAACCCATTCATACACTATCGAGTGAGAGAGGAATCAGCTAAAAACTAAGGAACAGAGAAAGGGTATATTAATCAACGGCAAAAAAACCTAATGTGAATGTGGTGGAGTGCTCGTCAGCACTATGGAATAGCTCTCATTCCCATCATATTATTGCCAAGAGTTGTTTTCGTTTATCAAGCGTTCTGTCTTTGACTTCGTTACCATAATGAACACGATGAAGCAGAAGCAAATAGATTTCGTTTTGCTCCTGCTTGGAGAATGCCATGCCATGCCACAATGTTCAACCAAATGTTGCCCATTTGATGCTTATTCATGAATGTTATGTATGGAAAACAAAAATAGATAATACGATGAACTTATACATAAATGCCATGCAGAAGAGTTCCATTTCCAAAAGAAACGCAACTACAACTTTGTACACTTATATATATGGCGATGCGATGAGTGAGTGAGTTATTTTTCGAACACTCAATGAATTGCAGTTCCGTATCAGCTTCTTGAAACGCTCTTTATAGCATGGCTTTTACACTACATAGCTAGCTAATGCGTACCTATTTTCCCTCGGTAATTGAACATTAACATGAATCTTAGGTTTAAATGCGACAGTGTGGAAAGGAGAGCAAAATAAAATATTATGCAACTGCCTCTTTTCAATGTTGTTCAATTTTTACTTTTACTTCCAACCCAAATCAAGTTTACACACTTCATATTTCAACAAAAGGTGCAACGCAACCCTGACAGAGTGAAGGATTTGGGGAAAATGACTTTGTGGATAAGCTTTGTAACTTGTTTTCCCCATTTCATACCGATATAAAGCGTAGCAAAACTGCTGGACACCCAATGTATCGATCCCAAGTGCATACATAAGATTATTGGGTTTGGTGAAAGGAGTTTTATTCCTTTTTCCGTTGCCTGTACTTTCCATTTTCTTAGTGTTTCAATTTGTGTTAGATTTATTCAACGGGGAACACAATGGTAATGTGTTGTACACATTGCTGACTCCTGCATGTGAAACTTTCTCATGGAACAAGTGCAGTTTCTTTCCCCTTAAATGGAATATAAATTGGCTTTTGAACTTTAGTCATTTTCTAAAACTTTCGGATATCCTCCAAAGTTTTTAATTTGAAAGGATGGGAAAGGTCGCATAAAATGGTAGGCAACCCAGCCAACTACGTACTCCCACATGGCTTACTTATCAATAATGGCTATGGCTGATTGAATGCATTACGTATATTATACACTTTTTTGCAGGCTTTAGGCCGAAACTCTTTGCAGAGAAATTTAAACTTACAATACAGCATACAACTCAGCTCGAAATCAATATGAAATTAATTTCAATGAAAAAGCTGACTTTTTTGCATTCCTCTTGTATACTTTCACTTAAACAAAAAATAGTTTCCCCTTTTATGTGTTGATATGATACTATAAATTATGCCGCACTGTAGTCAGTCCAGCTGTGTATCATATGTCTGAAAATGGGCTTTCTAATTACAAGAAACTAAATAGAAAAACAAGAAAGTTATGAAGTTCAGCTAAGCTAAGATTCCATATTAGGAAAAGGATGGGAGCATGCCATGTGCATTTCAGGTAATTATCAGGGCAACAACGCCAACACCAACTTGTTATCTTGTTATGAACGGAAACAGTCTTATTAATAAATCCAGTTGTTTTTGTGAGTGGACATTGGTTCAGTGCACTGCACCATCATAATAATGCCATATCCAACCTTTATCTACAAAAGGAAAAGTATTTGGGTGACAACAACCCGTCACCCTAAAACATCCTCCAATATTAATTTATCTGATGGCTCAGCGCAGACCCCAATAATTTAGGGTTCTGGATATGCTTCATTTAATGTCATAGGAAGTCCATATATTTCGTTTTTCCAATTCTCACTGTATCCATTTCCGTCCAATATTCCTTGAAACAAAGCTTAGGTAAATTAGAACCAGACCCAAACAAGCTAGTGCATGATTTGGAATTTCTGAAGAGAGTATGTCGTACGAGCTTAATATTAAACAATCTAAGGTTTCGTTGTTTGGTAACTTATAAGTGTAACATGGTCTGAGCAAACTGACGGAGTGCATTTGTGTGATTTCACGTTATAAACAAACTTACACGTTTTATTAAGTAGCAAGTGAGAGAGAAAACTGTCACAATCCCCCAAAAAGTGAGGAAAAGAGGCATGAGCTATAGTTGTAATGAAACGCAAGATAAACAGGAGACTAATGACGACCAGAAAAACAAGAACATAAGTTGGGCCAGAAGTTTTGGTGAATTCGTAACAAAAACGTTGTTACGTAATGCTACAAGGATCATGTTATATTGAATTATCTATTGCCCGTTTCGTTTCACTTTTATGATGCGGTAGTTCATATTATTGATGGTGTCCAATGTTTATGTGTGGCTCATTATGAAGTTGGAGTTCATGCAAGAATACATATATGTAGGCAACATACAAGCATGTGTGAAACATGTACGTTACTTACCTCCGAGCTAGCACCAAAACAACAAGAGCCAAAGCCAAACTGCGTAGTTAAGAATGCTAGATCCTATATCATCCTTAGCGTGTTACTTATACAGTGAAAAAGTGGTAATGCATATACATATTCCTTTTTACTCGTTTTTATCATGGCAGTTGAGTTGTTTCTTTGGCGAAGCAGGTTGTGATGGAATAGGCTTCAAGGAAAAGTAATGTTTACTGGATGGTCTATTGTATCGTCCTACATTTGCTTCAGTGCCGCGCCAGCGTCACAGTTGCAATATTGGGCCATTGGCTACAGGCAAAATTGGTTGACATGATCGATAAGTTAATGGCCTTCTTGCCCTCGCCAAAACTGAACCAAAAACGAGAACCGAAGAAAAAGAGGCACACCAAGCAAGAGAGTGAGACAGCTCTTTGTTAAAAAAGAAAGTTTGTTAGTATTATGATGATCATGTCGGCAGTTTGACGGGTGTGTGGCTTATTTAATCTAATCCCAAATGCGTACCCATGAGATCTGATTCTTCATTATGTTTATTAGAATGAATGTCTCCTGGGTATGAGCCTTGTCTTCATTTTTTTCAAAACCTTCCAGTATGCTCGGATGTTGGGCTAGAATGTGTCTGGAATACTGTCGTTAGTTGAAAGTATGTGTCTAGACCTATGATGAGGGAAAATACGATTAGAGCCCAATTTTCATCTCATCAAAATTCGTTTCAGTTTTTAATCAATTTAGGAATTTGGGTAGACTGCGGGTCTATTTATTAAATTTGATACTTATTGACCATCCACCTACCTTTGAAACTGTTTTCACAGCGTCAATTGCAAAAACCTTTGAACTTGGGTTGGTAATCGGCCAGCATTTGTACGTTTGCATGTGCTGGCGATAAGCAATTAAAAAGAGTTCCCTTCCCTGTGCCCTTGGGTACTGACACAAAGTGTCATTAAATCATACCGTAAAGAGAGGGTCTATAAAACTGAACCTGGTTCTTAAATAAAAGGAGTAATGTTCCCAGCAAAAAGTGAAAGCAGTGCTGTATCGCGGAGAAGTCAGAGTGGTAGTTTCCGTGACACAGAAGATTAAATTCTGGAGAAGGTAATGCGAAGAGCAAAATGTAAGACTAAATTACATTAGGTACATTTACTGCACCAATAATAATGCACTGCACACTATTAACGTGACTCACTTTGGATTCCAACCAAATCCTATAAATTTCCTTTTATTCCCGTCTTCACTACCGCTCTACCATTTTGTAATTTCCCATGAGGTTCATACCTGGAATTGCATATCGTTTACGAGATAAAGTAGCGATCACTTTGTAGAAAGCAATGGCAGATTCAGAGAAACAATAACGGCAAAGGTAAACACAAACAACTTTCCCTACCGACAACCAACTGCGAAATGTAGTTTTGTGATGCTTTAGCACTCACTAACTTTTAAGGGAGTTTGCTTCGTTCTACGAATCTGATGAAATGGTGACAAATGATCGACTGGGCTAAGTTGTCGCTTGTTTACAATGTTTGCTTTCTCCTCCTTTCAGAGAATAATGATGAAATTTTTGCTTTGAAGCGCTGCAACAGTAACGGAACACGTTCGAGGTAGGTAGTGTGTTACGCAAACCCTCTAAAAATGTTGGTTCCATATGGTTGATATGATTCAATTATTGCTAAGTTGAAATTCAGCTTCGAACATCCTCTGCCTTCTATCAATAACAATTACAGGAAATGGTTCCTGTTGATACATAACTCACAATTTGCTACACGAAATGCCGGAAATCAAAGAGAAAGAAACGAGTTTCAGGAGAGGAAATAGCAGCGACAGGAAAATGATTCCGCAAATCCCTTTAAGTCCTAATGTAATACGTTCAAGCTTAAGGTTGAGCATCTGTCTGTCCGCGACATAATCACAGTCTGTACAGTCCGCATCTTCAGAGAGCGTTGCCCTGTCGTCGAGGGAACTACGATGGAGATGACAATAGTGGAAGAATGTTATGTCCCAAAATCTTAATGGTAACACATTCATTCTTGACAGTGGTGTTCTTCTAGCTTTCTTCTTTAATTTATAAACAGACAAAATATGAGTTCAACCATTAATTCATTGTAAAAGGGACTATTGTGGTTAGCCCGTAGGCTCAGCATCATAATGAATGACATCTTCCAGCAGAGTTCTAACGAGGCGTGTGTAATCTTAAAACGTGCTAATGCAGTGTGCATCAACGTGCGTACATAAGTCGCTAAAATATGGCGTCTTGATGTAAAGGATGATAGAATGGAACACGGAAGCTCGAAGTTGCAATTCAAAAATTCCAGTTAAGTGTGATTTTGTCAGTGATGCATATTTTCATTTTGTTTTGTTTTGCGACTGATTTTTTCCCCTACTTTGTCACTAGACAGCTTAAACATCTTGTTAAGCTATTTTTACTTACCTTGCAAAAAATACGAAAACTTTCGTGTCACTGTGAGTAGGTTTAAAATTACATTGAGACAAGACAGGAAGCTGGAATGATATACATTTTTTCAATGCTCGAGGGAAGTATACCTGATTATGGCTTTCAGCCATTGGTAATAAACGTGTAACGCATTTTCCAAATAAAAAACGATAAAGCCCTCCATTTCTTTAAAATGAATTGCTAAAGACGCCAACGTTTTAAGGCATATAATATGATTTATTCATTGGGTAGACAGTGGTATGCAATTTAAATACATGCGTAGGATATACGCTGCAACATTCTGATCCAGTGAATCTATTGAAACCATGAGATAAATTATGAGCACATATTTATAAAATATTTCAAGTTTGCAAGTACTGAACAAAATTTTAACACAATTTTTTCCTCAATTATTAGAAGATCAATATAAAATCTTGTGTACTGCATGACATTCAGTAATTGAATTCATTAAGGCAGTAGCTGGAAAAAACTGATGGGAAAACGCATCAATGTCATTCTAACTAAGAATCGTTCGACGGAATGTCTCCCTCTCTCTTTTCCACTCATTGAAGCATTGACACTAACAAATGCTGAATTCTGTTTATCAAGGGAACTACTTACGATGGTAGGACTCTAACATAATATCTTGAAGTGGAATTGGAATACGCATTGAAAAGTGAGATGGATAAAGATAAAGTATTTTGGCACAAGCGCAAGTCTAACCATTCCTGAAAATAGTTTTTGGGCAAACTTCTTTTCCTGCCTTCATCCTTTTTGAATTTAACACGTATTATGGAGTAATGTCATACGAGCGGTTTATTACTTTGAGATTTGTATTAGCACGTGCTATTGAAACCAGAGATTCTTTATCGCTACCGAGTAATGCATATATTACATCGTTACATAACATATAGAGAGGAGTCCAATGATTATCATACTTATCGTTATTTCCCAGTAGGAACTTAGAGGCTGCTACTCCATTTTTCTGTGCCGCATAGAACGGTGTACAGACACTTTCCCAACATGCCAATTTCCCAACAATTTTTAATTTTGTGAAAGTGCCATGAAAATATCCTAACTTGGATTTGATTACTATTTTGATTCGGCACGGAGCATTCTTGAATGATTTTCATGTTTTCCTTCACTTCACGCATGTTTTTAGTTGATGAGGGACGTATCGGGTAGAGTCCGGAAAAATATTGCTACACAAAAGTCAGCGTCATTCACAGGAGATGTTGGAATATTTTTTTCTTATGTTGCGATGTATTATGGGGCTTTGGAGATGAAAAGTTTTTTTCCTAGAGGTACTTCTTATAGATGTTAAAATTGAAAATCTTATGCCATCTAGCCAATTTGGTTCATATAACACTTCTAGCTAGTTTAGTTTATGTTGTCAAATTGTGTTGTAAAGTTGGCATTCTTGTATAGTTTTTTTTCTGCATTTCATGCAAATTTGGCAACTTTCAAAATGTTGGTAAAATGTCTAGTTGGAAAAGTGACTTAAGTTCCTAAGAACAGGGCCTATTATTGAAATGACGTTTGATCTTGACAATGCATTGAATTGCACTTCAAGACACTCGTTCATGAGAACTCATGCGCAAGCTTGTAAGTGGAAATTAAACTTTTGTCGCTATCAAAACCACAACATACCTACTATTCGAACTGCCAAAATCAGTACACTCACATCTCAACGACAATGTGGCAAATGCTAAAGAAGTATCAGTCATACGGTACCTGGTAAACGTCACCATTCACTATCTACCCGTACACAGTACAACGTACAACTCTTCAGAATGTCTTTGAAGCATAGTGTATACTTCTTCCAAACATTTGTACTAACTGACACGAGCGTGTAATCCACTGAATGTATTGAATTACGTGTTCACTCAATCCATCGTGCTGATTATACCTTACATATTGATACAACATTGACAAGCTCTGCCGCACATTGTGTTAACGACCATAAATCAAGCCAAAAGGAAAAAACATTTGATGGCCAGACCCCAAGCATCTGCGAGTAAATAATGCGCCAAATCAAATGATGGCGCTGACGGAATCCTTCAAGAACAACAACCACTAAATGGAATTTGTAAGACTATTACTTGTCAATCTGATTCTAGAAAACGGCTTGCTCATAAGAAACTTACGCATTTTCGAACACATGAATGTAAACAAATGGACCTACATTTAGATGATCGCACACAACTTTTACTGATATATGGTAAGCCCATAAATCTCCAGTTTTGTTAAAAGATGTGCTATAAATAGCCTCAAAGGAGAAAATATCACGCAACAGTGATTTTGTTTAAGTAAAATACTATTTAAAAACTCTTTTTCAACACAATCTGTTCGCAAGTCGGGTCATGTACACTTCCATTTGGAATTTGTAACATAATGCAAAAACCCAAAATGATTTTGCCATAATAGTAAAGCTTCTAAACATGAACCCAGACTTGCGAACAAGATTGTGTTGAAAGAGTTTAAACCTAGTATTTAACTCACACAAAATACTGTGCGTAATATCCATTGAGGCATTTACTAAGCACATCTTAACAAAAATGGACGTAATAAGGGTACAATACCATAGTAAAAGTTTTGATGCCGAATACAATCAAACCTGTGTCCAATATCTTACATTCATGTGTTCAGCAAAAGCGATAAAAGTTAATTATGAACCACCGTTTTCTAGAAATCAGATTAACAATAATAGCTAAACTTACAAAACTCCATTAGTGCTGTGTCCTGAAGAATCCGTCCCAACCAACCCATGAATACTGGCAGCATTATTTACATCCGCAGATGCCTGAGCTACCATCAAACTTGTCTTCTTGACTTGAAAATTAATCGTACGATACAACAAATGCAGCAGCAGCTGTCCTGGTATCAAATGAAAAAGTAACATAATCACACATGGATAAGGAACAAGTAAAAATTCAATAAATCAGTTGTTACCCTACTTCTTAGTACAATGTTGAAACAGAAAACCACACATCTTCAAAGACATTCGAGACTGTAGCCGTGTACCTTGTAGCGGGTAAGATATAACTGAATGGGTTGAAACTTACAGTACCGTATGACTAATACCTTCTTCTAGCATTTGCACATGTCGTTGAGATGTGAGTACTGATTTGGCAGTTCGAAATAGTAGGTATGCTGTGGTTTGAAGCGACAAAAAGTTACATTCCACTTAGCAAGCTGCACAGAGTCTCTCATGAACGAGGTCCCTGAAGGCAATCAGCATTGCAAGATCAAACGTCCCATTTCCCATAATACGCGTCTAGAACTTAATCACTTTTTCCAACTAGACATTTACCAAACATTTGACAGTGCCAAACTTTGGCATACTGAGAAAAAAAAACTATACAAGACTGCCAACGTTTACAAACACAATGACACATAAAACTAAACTAGTAGAAGTGTTAATATGAACCCAAACTGCAGATGCATAAGATTCACTTTTAACATCTAAAAATACCTCTAGAAAAAACTTCATCTCCAAAAGCCCCATAAACATCCAACATAAGAAAAAAATATCTCAACCTCCCTGTGACATGACGCCTGACTGTGTACAATGTTTCCGGACTCTACCCGCTACCCCTCATCAACTAAAAACAGCGTGAAGTGAAGAAAACAAAAATCATACAAGAAGCTCCGGCCGAATCGAAAATAGTAATCAAATCCAAGTAGGATAATTTCATGGCAGTCACGAAAATAAAAATGTTTGGGAAATGCCATGTGGAAAGTGTCGTACACCGTCTATGCCGCACAAGAAAAGGAGTAGCAGCCCTAAGTTCCACTGGAAATAACCGATAAGTAGGACAACATTGGACTCCTCCTATAGTATGTAACGAGTAAATATGCATTACCTCGGTACGAGAAAGAACCTGGTTTCAATAGCACTCTAAAACAAATCTCAAGTAATAAACCGCTCGTATGACATAACATAAACGTGAAATCCAAAAGCTGAAGGCAGGAAAGAAGTTGCCAAAAAACTATTTCAGGAATGTTACGCACTTGCGCTGTGCCAAAATACTCTTTACCATCTCAGACTTTCAAGCCGTATTCCAATTCCACTCAGATAATTATGTAGAAGTCCACCCATCGTAATAGTTCCCTTGAAAACAGAATTCAGCAATGTAGTGCAATGCTCAAGAGTGAAAGAGAGAGGGAGACTTCCGTCGAAACGATCTTAGTAGAGGACATTGAGAGCGTTTATCCATCAGCTTTTCCGCTACGCCTTAAGAATTCAATTACTGAAACGCCAGCCGTACACAACTTTATATGATGCTCCTAATAATCGAGAAAAAATGGTTAAAATTGTTCAGTATTGCAAACTGAAATATGTCTCATAATATCTCATGTTTCAATAGATTGCACTGATCAGAATGTGGGCAGGCGTATATCCCTACGCATGTATTGAAATTGCATAACACCTGAGCCTACCCAATGAATAAATCATATTATATGCCTTAAAACGTTGGCGTCGTTTTTTTTTT
>LJIJ01000670.1:0-85146 GCA_001718145.1 Orchesella cincta | reverse complement strand
TGATCGAGAGAAAATGATAAGCTTAAGACCAGACTGCTCGATGGGGATTTTACAGAAGAATTTAAGCGACCCCTTGTTCTTCCCAACAAGAGTCCCGTAGTGGAGGCCCTAATCATTCATGAGCACAGGAAGAATTCTCATGCGGGAGCTCAAACTTCTGTTGGCAATTTTGAGGGAGCAGTTCTGGATAATAAAAGGAAGAAGAACAATACGTCATGTACTGAACAAATGCGAGGAATGCATGAGATACTCTGCACGGAAAATTCAACCGGAAATAGCGCCACTACCCAGAGATAGAATGCAAGCTGACATCCCTTTTCAAGTGACTGGAGTTGACATGATGGGTCCGCTCTTCCTGAAAGATGGGAGCAAAGCTTGGGTAGCTTTAATCACTTGCGCCGTGTACAGAGCCGTGCATCTCGAACTAGTGACCTCACTTTCAACAGAAGCCTTCAAGAATCTTTACGACGCTTTGTTGGAAGGAGAGGAAGACCAGCCATTATCTACTCAGATAATGGTACTAATTTCGTGGGGACACACAACCTATTTAAGGCTATCAATTGGAACCAAGTACAGAAGTTTGGAACTCGCCAGAAAATTATATGGAAATTCAATCCCCCTACTGCAGCTTGGTGGGGTGGATTTTGGGAAGGATGGTTGGAGTTGTCAAGAAGACGCTTCGTAAGGTGCTTGGGAAGGCTAGTTTGTCCTTTGAGGAGCTCGAGACCGTGTTGTGTGAAGTGGAGGCGGTAGTTAATCAACGACCCCTGACCTACATATCCGAGGATGATCAGGATCTTGAGCCGCTTACTCCATCCCTATTTTTAACTGGAAACAAGACTGCAGACATCCCTGAAGCTGATGTGGTTGATGGACGAAGCCTAAGGATGAGATGGAGATATATTCAACGTGTTCGAGAGGATCTCCGTTCTCGATTCCGTAAAGAATACTTGGGGCAGCTTTCCAACGCATCATGGAACAAAAAGGATGTACCTGTCAAGATTGGAGAAAGAGTGCTTGTCGGCATGACAATATGAAGCGCATTGACTGGCCCGTAGGCACCATCAAAGAAGTTATCATGGACGCGATGGGAAAATTCGAGTAGTGAAAGTTGACACCGGTGAAAGCATCTTGGTGAGACCCATTCAGCGTATTTATCAATTGGAGATTCCAGATTCCTTGGAGAACCGACAAGATGAAGAATTGCCTGAGGAGCCGACAACAATCAAGAATGATGAACGAGTGGAGGTTGTTACCCGATCAGGACGTCGTGTCAAGATCCCTGCCAGACTTACTTATATTAATTTTTGTTAAGAAGTTTCGTAAATCATTTAATTGAGTAATGTAAATAATTTAGATGGGAGAATGTTGGATCTGGATGAGTTTTATGTGTAAAAGTAAGCTATAGAGTATTTGTCAACCCGCCTATGTATAAAATGAGTTTGGCGTGTGTTGAACGAAAATGTAAAGTAGGATGGTTTTTAGGAGAAGCCATCATTCCGTTTTTCCGTCCCAGACTGCGTGAGAGAGTGGGTTAAATTCTACGCTCGTTGTTCTGTCGTACCATTATATTATTATTCTTTCCATTGTTGGGTTATTGTTCGATTGTTCGATAAGTAGTTGATTAAATAGTATAGAAAATACCTTCATTGCTTATCGACAATTTATTTTAGAGTACTGGCACTTTTAGTTTAGAAAACCGATAAGGAGGGATTTAGTCATTGATTCTAGAAACTCCATTCCTGTGAAATTTTCTGAGAACAGCTAGGTCTTCTGATCGTAGCATAAAACGTTAGCAATTACTGCCGGGTAGGGGTAATTCAACAAAATCATTATGTTTGTTGAATGCGTGGTAAACCTTCAATTCAATCCTTTCATCCTTAGTTGTATTGTGGTGATAGTGGTTTAATATCCGCTCACCGAATTGATATTAATTATTGCAGAATTTCTCTATAATTAATTAGAAGTTCAAATCCTTCTTTAAAGCGTAGTAAAAGGGAATATAGTTGAAGATTTCCAGAAATAATGTTTTATTTCATCACGCAAGACAAGCAGCAAATAATCGTATCCCACCCAAGTCGATTTACCGTTGTCTATAGCGTAGACTGTCTGTGACTATATGAGCTCTAGCACAGAAATTAATGCATATGAACATTGTTACTTGAAGCACGAACGTTTATTCTTTGTACTGTCATATGGGGCTCTGACCATAGTCAAAACATGAATGATTAGATCTAATAGTTTTATAAATTATGCTTATGGCTATGTTTAGCACCATCAGGCCCCAAATAGTTGACGTTTATGTATTGGCGAATAACTCTGAGCAGACTTAAGGAGACAAGATGGATTGGTCGGCCACCATCAATTGGGTCTTCAGTACTACATAGGCATACGAACCATATGCGATCATGTAATGGCTTCCTATATACTATATTTAGCATTTAGATCGTGAGTTGAGCAGGGTGGCAGTCGTAGAGAAAGCTGTTGCAGATGGAGAAAGCAATTGCCGTTTCGTATTCATTCTTAATGATTCTGTGAGGGAAGCATGCTTGGTAGAAACCATATGGTATTCGGTTTGATGTTCTGACAATGAGTTTCGTCTGCTATGTCACTCCCAAATTGGATTAAAATAACGCTTTCATATAGAATAACGACTTGGTGAGCTGGTTTGCTTTGTTCCTTTCTTCCACACCCTTTGTGCTTGGGTAAGCTGGAATGAAGACGCTGCATCACGAATCGTGGTCTGCTAACACAATGTCTTGTACGTGGGGTTGCCTGCCTCCTGTCTAAGCCAAACACGGCTTGGTAATTGCAACAGGAAGAAGAAGCAAAGAATTATGAAAAATTGGGGATCGCACCGAGTATAAATTCCTACATTCTTCACTAGTGAATTGAAGTTGCCGTGTCGGATATCGAGTGTTATATTCTTCACTTTTCAACTTCATGAATGTTAGTGTGGGGGAAATGCAAACTTAACAAATTTCACATAGCTTAACTCGATGTTAAGCATAAGAATTCAAGGGAGACGATATTGATGATGATAATCCGGTTCCTTCTTGATCACTTCTACTGGTTCTGCCTCTGCAACAATACGATGTGGGACCGAAGATGGTGAGGTATAGAGATGCGATGACATTTAGAATAAATGGATGGCACGTGTGGGGTATCATTAAATGGGGATTTTGCATCGATTTTTAATCCAGTGCTGAATCAAAAACAACTCATTCATACTCCCCATCACATCCTATTTATCTCAGGCTTCTCCCTTTTTCAAACATTTTTTCGTAATAACATAAACATGAGCTTGTAAACGTATTCAGCTGTGTGAGTGTTTCATCCCTACATTACATGTGAGCACCTAAATGAATAATGTATTATTTACAGTGTTTTATGCTTGCGAATCGAATGTAAGTATTTCACCTTACACTCGTGTTTTACGTACGTATAATGATGGGAGTTATGCATTCATGGTGCATTAGATCAAGTTTCCTGTGAGGTGAATGCTTCATGAATAATTTCCTTAACCTTTCGTACAGACCCCACTGCATGTGGATACACGTATGTTACATACACATTTCTACTTGCACCATGTAACCTGTCTCATGCAATAAATTCCCAAGCATTATGCGTAAACATTCACTTCGTCTTCGGCATACATTACATATGATAAGCGTGTGAGATTGCATCTTGTTTCAACGTGGAGGATCTAAAGGTTCAAGAGGTAGAGTGCATTGTTAAAAAGATTCTCATGTCATAATTCATCATCCTTTAGGAAGATATGATACTCAACTCACAATAATGCATAAAAATGCAGTTTTATTATATAAAATAATGAAGCAAAGGGCACAGCATCAGCTTGAATTTTCAATTAATACATATTAGCTGAGCTAAAATATGTACAAGGATGTTGTTGTATACAAATATGGACTCAATTCATATAAACATGTGGATATGAAAAATGAAAATATTTTGACTTCCTTATCACATCCCAGATCAGAGTAATAGTGCACAACATAAAGAAAAATACTTTGACATGATGTTTTTCTAGCAGTTTTCTTGCATAGTGTTCCGTCGTAGAGTTGCCCACAGCTGTGCACATTCTCATGCAAGTTAATTAATGAGCGGTACATTTACAACCATCAATATTGTTATCTCAGAGAAGAGAGAGTACAAAAAATGTGTCATGCCGTTTGCTTATTTCTGTGTGTATGTAAATATCTAAATTTGTGATTTTTTCAAACTGAGCCTGCACATTTTCACGATGCATCATAAATTTTTGTTTTTGTAACTAAACCGCCCTACTTGGTATACACGATTATCAGGGAGACGAGTACATGCGGTGTTTGGTGAGAGATGGAAAATAAACGTTTGTATTTTTGTGCTGATAAGCCCTCGCGCATTTTGTACTACTTTGCTCCCTTCTCTGCTAACGGTATGCTGCAAATAATTTAATAAGCTACATTTCTGGCGACTACTACTGACGATATAAATAATGAATTCATCGCAAATGCAGTCATCAGTTCGCTGTGCTCGCGTCCAGTTACTCACGATTTAGCACACAACAATATACAATGAACATTATTTACGATGCCTTCACTCAGCCGTTAAAATAGATGAATTCAACTGATATAGTTGAAATGCTACATTCAATTCAGATATATTTATGTAGGCAGTTTCAACCTTGCATTTTTATGTTTGTTTCATTTTTTCAAATTGCATTTCTCATGCTTTTTTTTGCATACTGTAATTTTTAAATCGTGATCATCATAATCACATCCCACATTATATGCATCTATCTCAATATTTTATCAATTGTTTTATACAGGTTGTTATTATATCACAGTATAAGAAATACATTCGTTATTATTATTAAAGAAGTGCGCTTGGATCCAATTTCACTATCATTATTATAGTATTTAGTTACCAAATTACTTCATCCAGAAAGACAATTCGACTTTATTATGCTGTGAAATAAGAGTAGACCTGAATTGAAGCTTTCATTTTAGTGTTACTTAATTAAATCTGAGAAGAAAATCTCTAGTAGTAGTAGAAAGCATGCTGCGACAGTACCGGTGTACCACTGACTGGCTTCAACTTGTGCTGCTCATTCACAATCGAAACGTGCAATCAACGTCATCCCAAAGCTTAAGACTTACTTGCATATACGCATACGATACATATATTGCCTTTAATTTCTCCACTTGAAAGAACGCGAACGTGAGTAACAAAGCAGCTGTTGCTGTTACCTGTAAAGTGAACTGCAGCCTCAGGCCAAGCCTGTGTCATTGTACACTCTGAAGCATCCAGTACAAATCAAAGTGGAAATGTATGTACCTCTTACCCAGATATCACAAAAGATGAGCTGGCAAAAAGTTGTCCCAGCACGAGCCTTTTCTAGCTGAACTTTATTTGCCGTTATTTGCATATCAAACGTTATACAACATTTATAACACTATCCACAAAAAGAGGCAACTGCATTGTGTATACATTCTTGCAAATTTTTGAATATCGTTTTCAGCAACGAAATAAAATTCAATTACGTCCCGTGTAGTATTGGGTACTGCAGAAGCAACGACTACTGGTGACATATAAATCGTCCATCATCGCAGGATCAACTACAAAACTCACCGAATATGCTCACGCTCCCCAGAAACGAGCTTCAAAGTGTACGCTTATGACATTTTGCTACACACACGGCTTTGAAGATAAAGGATTTTCAAGGGAATTAGTTTACATTACAAAACAGCGCATTTCTCTTGGTTGGCTTATAAATGCTAAAAACTTTGAAATGAGATGATAAATGTTATATATCATTTCATACCATGATAGTAATTTACTTGTTAACATCAAAAAATAATCTTTCCTGTATTGTTCCGTGCAAGCTTCCCATCACAGAAAATCTGAAGCGTTTCGAAAGCTACAAACATGAAATGGGCTCATTTAATGGTTTTAAGAGCAAAAGGCGTATCATATTGTATGAGATTGTATAGAGTAGTTAACTGAGAGGGAAACTACATTACGCGTTTTAAAAAATGTTTCAACTGAATGTGTTATATCTGATTTAGGGGCTACTTACTTGGCCTCTTGTTAAGTATCAAATGATAAGGTTTACGGAATGTAAACTGGTACTAAACTGCTACTACAAAAATATACTATCCGACAAATAGCTCAAATGCTTATATTATTAGTACAACAAAACGGACCGACCCTTTTCACGGCAATGTAAAACGCATTTTGGAATGTCTTTTTTAAGAGCTCGAAAAGAGCATTTGAGCACACCTGTCTATTATAAGCATATGCATGCTTTCATCTCAAGTACGTTTACACATTCAGCAAATACATCATCTGAAAATACCATCGCATTCTGCAAATTCCTTTTTTTCTGTTTTTATACTTTGTTGGCTACCATCAACAATAAGAATGGATGTAGACAGACATCATTTCTGACTGAACAGTCAGTTATATTATAAATATATCTGATGCATTTTAATGGTACGCCTATATATTCAGCAACATGTTATTTAATGTCTACTTCAATAACATTCTAAAGTAGTCGATATAATGTTGTAGTGCAAAATGCGAACTGCAATAAAGGATCTCAGCAACAACCTTAGCGTAAAGGTATAAGGTATGCTCAGTGTCTAAAAATCAAGTAGAAATGGTTAATGCAAGTACGTGTACGTACGGTAAGTACCGTTCGAGTCTGCTAACTCTTTGAAGTTGAGTGCAATCAGCGTAAAAAAAAGTAACGAGAATCTCGACTCAACACAGATGGAATAAGTCTTGAAACGCTTCTTGGTTGCTTGAGCTTCTTGAATTCTCTCCTTGTCTTCTAAAAAATACTTAAATGATATTACAAGCAAAAGATTAGTATTAGTATTAGCATGTACGCAGCGTTTGAAAACCTCTGTGAGAAGCAAAAATGGCTTCAATAAACTCTACAACTCAGCAGTTGTAATGGAAGGAGCATTAGCTTCACACAGCTGTAAAAAAGTCAGTTACTTTTAGTCATTAAATAGCCTTTGTATAGGTACTAGCCATAGTTTTTCTTTGACGTTACGTGACTCCTCTACGCGTGGCTCTAGGATCTTGTTAGTCACTCAGTTGGGTTTGTAAGCATGTACATGAGTGTCTACTTTGTTTTTATTGCTATTACTATATCGAGTTACCTGACTGAGGTGTGTGCTACTACTGTGATAAAACCCTACTGAGAGATGAGGGAAAAGGGTTTTGGTGGAGGTGAACATTTAAGAGCAATATGTCATGTGCAATTTAACTTAAAAATTTGCCTAAATTAAGAAAGTGTGTGACAAACTTTGGAATATGAATGGAGAAATACTAACTTTTAATGCGTATGTGAGCAGAAAGCAGAGGGTGAGTGAATCGAAAATCACCTGCACATATTTATTCCATTCCATTTTCCACCCAGACGGAGTGAAACTCTTGTGAGTCCATTTTCACATACCTTTTTTTCAATTTTTCTTTAAGTAGATTTGGAGGAGTGGAAAGGTAGTTGGGTATATGTGCGAAGCAGCAGTGGTAGTATTTTTTCGGGAAACTTTTACATTTCATTGTGAACCCCTGTTAACAGCATTTCTGTGCAAATTTATACTCACAAACAGGAGTCCATTTGAGCATAGTAATGATGACATTACCTCACTACACATAATAAAACGGGGAAGAATGAAGTTTTGAAGAGAAAAAAATTCTCATAACTTTTTAAGCAAATTTTTCTCTCCCTCTCTGCACGCAAACCGAATTTACTGTCATAACATAACTTTAGCATCTTTTCTTCAAACAAGATGTGTGGGCCCACCTAGCTCCCAATAAGTGACTAGTTTGGTTTTTGCGCTGACTGACTGTGAATAAGAAATCGGATAAACGGGCCACGACGAGAAAAGAACATAGGACGGATTATTATTCTGTTGAAAACTCTTTGAAAATTTTATGTTTCTTTCAGAAATCATTTGACTACGCATATCTGCTCACTAATACAAAGTTTGTGTGCAGTTAGAATACACACACATATAAGAATGAAGGTCTCACGAGCAAACGGTAGCTCTCTGTTCATCCGAAATAAGTCTCAAGGCTTTTCCAGGTTTCCTTTTTTTGTGTTGGATATGAAACGGCGTGGAAAGGCAGGTTTGCCTTTTCTGACAATATTGGGATTGAGGGTGTAGTTGGAAGAGTAAAAAAAGAGCTTTCACGGATGTTGCATTCTATTCGTATTATGAGAAAAGCCTTTTTCCACTTTCACTTATACCGTTTTTGTGTGTGGTGTTCCATAGGGATTTTTTGTTTTATTGAAGGAGTTAGCTTTTACTCTTGCGCTTTGGTTATAAGGGGAAGAAAATCTGCTCTTGAATGATATGCTTGTACAACCATTGCCTTTTAGTAGACTGCGAAGTAGTTTATATTCAATTGAATATTTACTTCGATCTCGGCAAAACCGTATCTTTTGCACACTTGATATTTTTCTATGAATCCTCAGATAGATCTCTGAATTCAATCTTTTCATCTAAACTAAACATGATAAACTGGAGTTGCATTACAGTTTGGAAACGGGGAATAAGATAATAAGCAAAAAATATGCCAGTATTCCCTCATATCGCCTATCAGTTGAAATGATTTTTTGAAGCAATATTATATTACTGGTAAATTATATTAGTTCCAGAAACGTCTCTCGAATCTACGCAATCATGCATACATTCGTAATAAAAAAGGCTAGTTTGAATCGAATGGGTGTATATTATACACATCTCTAATATTATTATTATTTTTGCAAAGTAAGGATTCATCTATCTATCTGATCTCCTCATATATGTATGTAATTTTTGAATACCTCACGGCAACAGACATGTCGAATAAGGGACTAAAAGCAATTCATGCAGCCAGATTCGACACAAATAGAGTATTTTTCTGTGTTTCACATCTGTACATATTTTATACATGTTAGAAAAGCTGATGTGATAAGAGACCAGGAAAAAAATGGAGGCGGAAGCGACGCAGTAGCAAATATCATGGAATAGGAGCGGATATGAAAAGAAAACTACCTACACCACTACCTCCTCCGGTATGCCAATATTTGCATATGGGAGACGAGATGAGCCCAATAAAATGTCAATCATTTGCTTTTCCATTCATTCACCACCAACGAAGCCATGCCAAAAACCATGCACATTTAAGTAGAAGCGTTATTATATTGACAAGCGTGTATGGTCTGAATAAACAGCCGTACTTACAGACACAAAAATATTCATTTCATGAATAATCCTATAGGCATTCCCATTTGTCGGTGTGCCATATCGTTAGCATCTCTCTACATGTGTTATGAATACCTTTGAATGTACTATTTCTTTCGAGTGGCAAAATAAGACTCAAGAACATCTATTAAATCTGCAACGTAGCAAGAGTGGAATGTAGTAGGGTTTCCTATATAGGAGTATATTTTTGTATGCTCGACGAGAGAGGCGTAGTGCGTATGTATGTGCTGGTTGCTGGTGTCCCAAAAGGTGAAGGCTTTTTAAGCAGCAAAACATCAACTTAAATGTTATGTGCATGTACGTCTTGTAAAATGAATGTATGATTTAAGGCTCCTACTTTTTGCATCCCTAAAATGTGTATTTGAGGATTTTGGAGAGGAGTTATTAATTTTAGGCACTGGGACGAGGTTCTATAAACTGAATCTTTTTGAGCTTGACATAACACAACACACAAGTTTGTGTGAAGTAAATACGTATTCGTTCGTACATGCATAGTATGGATGTATGTTTCATTAAAGTTCTTTATCTACAAATTTCGTTCATGAGGAGCGAGGGAAGTCGTCGTAATTTGTGTATGAAAAGATTCTATCAACGGTGTTCTCTATTGATGCTTTTGATGCAAATGACATGTCATTAGTAGAGGGTATTTCCATATTACTATGCTCAAATTTTTTTTATTGATTCATAATTTTATTGGAATTTTGATGTGTTCTATAACGGTACCTTCTAAAACCTTGTGAGCACTATGATTTAAAGAACTGCTTGATTAAATGAGAATTTCAAGGGTTGGTCCTCAATTTGTCATAAAATCACATATATATATCTGCAATTGAGTAGAAAATCCTTATCATATAGCGTTTAACTGTCGTACCCCGTACTTTCTTAGCCTGAAGCGAATGTCAAACACAGAAACGTACAAAGAGACAAACTAACTTTTCGTAAAAATGTCCCACTTGGTGCGTCACTTTCAGCTGGTACGTACATTTCGTATTACCACTTACACAGTGCTTGATTGAGTTGTTCCTTTATATCTATATAAATCTAGAGCGTTCAAAATTATATTTTATTGTAATTAGTGTCATTATCATTTAATTGTAAATTTTGGGAAGATGTTCAAAATTCATCATACAGTTGACCCGTTTCGTAATGAGGAGAGCGTTGACATAAAAGCTTGGACGATTTTCTTTACCCAAGATTGAGCAAGCCAAGGAATTTGATGAAGCACACATATCCCCAGCTCACTTTAAAATTAACCGGTATACGAGTAATTACTAATGTACCCTTAGCTAAATGGAATTTCGTTTCAATTAAAATGCATCCCACTGTTGATAGCTGTTTTCTTTGGTTGCATCAACCTCTGCATTTAAACTGCCCCATACTGTTATTTATTTGCTTGAGAATCTAAACTGTGTCAAAAAGATTGTCAATTTTTGGAAAGGACGCTCCTTTTATAGCAATCTTGATTGCATTTTTTCTCATGTTATTCAACTAATAAGCAGCATCGTGCAAATTCGTGCCTATACTTCACAATTACTACTTATCTCAAATAAATAATGTAGTTTGGTTTGGTGGTGGTGGTAAAGGTAATGCCAGCATCAGTATTCTGCGGAAGAACGTGTTCAAAAGTAGAAGTCGTCATAGCAGATCACGCTTCTTCCAAACGTAAAATGACTGTCCAAAATCGGTGACATGACGAGCTAGCGAAAATCGTTGCTGATCATACTAATCAGACAATTCATGTTGTGGATGTGTACGTGATGATAAATCCTACGTGAATTGACCCAATTAAGGACATACGGATGTATCATGTAGCACATGGTAAAATGTGCATGCCAATTGTGCATTGAACCAACGAGGTTTCATATTTGAGCTTGGCTTTAGCTAATATTTGTATTTCGATCATCATAGAAGTATGGCTTCATTCAGTTCTGTTCTGTAGTAATGCAAAGAATTTAATCAAACTCAGCATGATTCGATTAGGAAGAGGCATGAAATTGCATTGCATGAGTTTTCACTCGTACACTAAACTATTTTTGTTGCTAATTCAAGTCATTTTGTGTATGCATGCGTATTCGACATTTTACTTTTTGATTTATACATTTATTTTGTCTTTTTTTATTGTGCTTGCATTATATATTGTTGTTGTTTTTTATTTTTGCTTGTAGATCCTTTATGAATAGTCGATCGAATTGTCGTGCCGGAAATGGATATCAATGTCAATGCGTCACACAATGTCGAGTTGAAACAAAGTGAATCTATTGAAAAGAGGTTTACAGGTCTGGACAGTAGCCCCAATGCTAAAGACAGTCATTCAAATGACACAGGCCAAATTTCCGCAACCTCTGTCACCCAAACTTCCTCTCCAACGCAGACACTAGCTCAGCCAGAGGAAATGGATTCTATACTTAATATTCACAACAGCAGTAGTAGCAACATGGAGTTGGATGCTGCAGCATCAAATAATGACACCTCACCCACCGCAGATGCGGAAGATGAGGAGGAAGACGGAGAGTATATTATGGAGGAAGGTGAAGAATATGTCGTACATAGTGGTGATAGAAGTGATAATAATAATGCGATGATGGACTCAACATCATCCATGATGTCAAACATGGGTCATAGTTTTGATGATCTACAATTTTTCCCCTCGAGTCATCACCGGAGTCTAAGACTTCAACCTCAGTTCCAGTTTCATCAGGAGCAGTTAAATGACCCCAATTCTTATTTGGCTTCAAATCTCAGTTGCTTTGATGCATCTGGCCTTGTTAGCCTCAGTGGTAGTGGTAGTGTTGGTAGTTTCTCGCTAATTAGTGATTCTGTCAGTGGTGATATTAACAACGCCTTTTCCGTAAGTTTTTATTTTATTTGTTTTTGAGTTTTTATTTATTTATTTATTTTTGAACAGGAAATTGTAAATAGTGTCACATTACTTATATGTGTAATTGGCATTCAATTGTTTGTAAACATTTGTTTTATATGAGGAGGTTAAATTTTTACATGATACTTTTTTATGCATGCAAATTAATTCCTGTTATAGAAAAAAATTGATATCATGCGTTTAGTCGTTTTATGACCTGAAATGAAAACGTTGGCATGTTTGATTAATCGGGATAAACCCTTGTTGTACAGCAGCATCAACAATGTGTTATACTACAGTCAAATCAGTGTTCATTCGCACGGGCATTTAATAAAATGCATGAGAATTTAAATAGCTCTAATATATATCTTGCCTTAACATCCTATATAATTTAGCATGGCAGTAGTAGTAATGTAGTCAACAGAAAATGATAGAAAAATCACCTTGAATGTATATAATACTGCATGCAAGTGCACGTAACCATTTCCCAAACCCACAATAACAGCAATAAAAGACAACCACAACTGCACACAAGTGTCAACGGATGGCCGTTGTAAATTTCCGTTTCCCTTTAACCTAGTCTTTTTTCTATTAACAAAAGGACTTTCAAGGGCTTGTTATTGAATGTGTCGCTGTATATTAGTTCAACACTTCAACCAACCCCAAGCCAAGTATTTTAGCACTGCTACTTTTTTTTGCACAAAATCCCCCACCGCTTGAATTGGTAACATGCTGTACAAAATGTTTGCTAACATGATGTGCACAATCGGAAACAAAACTAGAGATGTTTAAGAGGAGGAAAAAAGCACAAGAGGAGCAGCAGCAGCCCTTTCGATGTTTTTATTGGCATAGGAAATCGTGAGAAGTTTTGAGACGGTGGAGGAGGTAGAAAGGTGTACTACATTTTTTGTAAACAAGTCTCTTGTGTTTATCAGCACGTCCTCGGTGCATCTCTTTTCTCTAGTACTTTACTGTGAAAAATGTTATGAGAAAGTTTTTTGTACATTGTCAGCAGTCTAATCCGAAGAGACTGTATTAGTACTTAGGTGTGAAAATGATTGGTAGCGCAATTTTTTTGTGGCCTTTTGTTGAGGAAAAACGGTAATCAAATGAAGACCGTAAAATTCAAAAGGAAAGGAAAATATTTTAACAACAAAACGAAATAATATATGCTTTATAAAATAGGACTCACTTCTTCTGTTTATCCTATTTTCTTTGTCAATGCTATTTCATCCTCTTTACAAAGATCAAAAATGAAGTCGTGGAAATCTTTTTTGTGAGATGACAACAGATGCATAATATGCAAAAATGTGAGTTTTCATCGTACTTATAGAACATATACATGCATATTTGAGCCAAGCAAAGTTGAACAAAGAAAATTGTGCTTAATGGACTTGGGTCTGAGTTGACTGCATGATTTTCTTGTGAATCTCCTGATCATGTATTTATGCTTGCTTGGTGGGAGGCTTGTTGAATTGAACTGTTGTTAAGCAGATTTGAATGGAATTAGCTCTTGTTTGCATTTCTAAAGATAAGCGTTGGGCCATTTTCTTTCCCACTTACTTCTTCTTCACATCCCAAGATACATCAGATAATTTTGAACTGGTGAGTGACGATCAGACTCTTCGTCTTTCTACACAAACTCTTCTAAGTATCAAAGTTGAAAAGGAAAAGGCAATAATTCATGCGAATAGTGGGAAAGCAACGAGCGAAGATAGATTGTGAAGGAATTTCAAGAGGATAGTCAAAAGAGCTTGATTTCTGAATGCTGCTGCAGCAGTATAAGATCCTCTTCCAAAAGGCATTTCGTTTGACCCTAAAAAGTTTTATGAGAAAAGAAAGGCCAAAATCAAACTTGGTTATTCCTGCTTCGCTAAACTAAAATATATTATATATAGAAGTATACGCATTTTTTAAGGCAGAATTAATGGAATACGACTGGGATTCAAACTCTCACTGAAGAATTCGAATGCATTCATTCAACTACCAAGGTTGAACAATAAAAACTACAGTTTAGTAGAAATATAGGTCTTTTCAATTTTCATTGGGATAGTATTATTGGGCATCATGAAGTGGAGTGACAATTGACCCGTCTGCATTCCCTTCCCCTTTCATTTTCTTACATCACAATCTTTTTTTTTGCATGAAAGATCAAATTCTAAAGTGAAACAACCTACAGACAGAGCTGTATTACATGGGGAATACAAGAGCATCACAACTACATTATTTAAAAGATTCAACGATTCTGATAAATCTTTTTGATCTTTGCACAGTTTAATGGGGTTTAAAAATGTTCAGTTCTCTGTTCTATCTAATGTATGCTTATGACTCTCTAGACATTATGGAATGGCTGATGACAGCATTAAAAGTATACTCATGACTGGGATTGTCCCATTATGTGTGTCCTATCTCAAATCTTTTTTGCAAGTTTTTTTTCGTATTCACCCCACGAGCCTGCTCTACATTGTGTGCATGCAAATCTCAGTGCTTATCTCTAGAGCCTGGTATCAACCTAACATTTACATGCACACTATAATGGCAACTCGGATTGTTAAATATTGCTGCGCCTTCAATTTAGGCTCAAGTACACATGATGATAATGTCCTTATTCATGTATATCTTAGGAGGAGTGTGTGCACGTGGAAAGAAGGATAAAATTATCTGGTAGCAGATAAATAAGTATTTAGCAGGCAATCAACAGAGCTTTCAACAGCCCCATGAATCAAGCTAATTAATTTTTTGAACAGAGATATTAACTTCCTACTGTTCCATTACATGGGTAATTAATTCTATGCCGGAAAGTGTAGGGGACTTGGCTACGGTTGCCTTTTTCTAATATAATGAAATCTCCCACTGGGCTGACAATTCTCAGAAGATGCGGGGAAGGGAAGGCGGAATATGTATATAAGTACTCTCCTTTTCCACATCAGCCAAATGCAAATGCGGTGCAACATCATCAATCACGCTGGGAGCGACGAGTTTCATGCCTGTGGACTGTAGATAACAACAGTCGATTAAGTTATTAAGCACCACTGAAGAAAATCGTTGTGAACACCGTTCCTAATCACTCATTAATGATACGATGAACAGGCCAATGGCTCTGTTCCGATGTGCTCCTCTGTGCATCGATAATGAATGCTTTTGATACGACAGCTTTGGTACAATGGTTTAAAAAATGAGCTGAGAAATATTCTCATGCTTTCGTAATTAATAAATTAATGGGAATGGGACGATTGCGATATGATATGTCATTGAGATGCAGTGGTCAGATAAAATTGCTTCGAGATAGATAAAAGTGAAATGAATATATTATATGACTATATACGACTGTGTTTGAAACAATGAAAATATTTTTATGTCTAAATTAACATAATTAGCACACTAATGTAGTTTAATAGTGAAATACGCTTGAATGAAATGGAATTGTATGTCATCAAAAAAGTTTTTCCTTTCCTCTCGTTGGGCTTTAAAAGTAAAAATCTCGCTGTTCCCTTGTCACATCAGAGAGGAATGAAGGGATTCGTTCAAGAATGAAGCTATTAGAGCCTCGGCAGGAAGCAAAATGAATCATTGGTTTCTCTAGAAAACAGTAGTGTGAAGGCTTCAGAATTACTGCTGAAATCCTGAATTCTTCCTTTGTTTGCCAAGAACCACGATTTGCTCGCAGTTGCGACAAGTTCTAATTTCCTAGTGATAAATAGGAAAGCTTTGGAGGAGAAAAGACTGCATAAAATTACGGCTGACGGTTGTGGTTCGATATATGAAGGCTAATTGTCTCCCTGTCCTACAATATATTTCTGGTGGCACATGGCGTGGCACACTCACCATCATCACCAAACCAAATTTTTAGACAGCCAGCGATGCGATGTCGACAATGAGTGAAAAGTGTTCTCCGCAATCACAGTCGCAGTCGACTCTCCATTCAACGTGTCTACCATAAAAATTTTAAATGCTACTACTTGCTACTTCTGTTGGTGAGGCGTTCACAATCAAGAAAAACAAGAAGTGAAAACATTCTCAGCTTACACCAAAAACTGAACGCATAAGAGTGTCCGCATTAATAATCCAATTTGTTAGACATTCTTTATACCTATTGCATAGCGTCCTCTCCACTTCTGCACTGGCAACAAAAGTGTACAAAACTATCTAGCAAAAGCGAATTAGCTTCCCTCCCAACGTCCTTTCCTTTCCACAACTCTGACACAATGCTCTTGTCACTCAGACATTCACCAAATCTCTTTGTTGATTATCATTACGATAATTAGGGAAACTCTATTGTTCTTTCTTCTTCTGGTTTTTAAGTTGACTTATCGCTTGGAGAAAATCCGATTTTCCATCCTTGTTTTTCTACGTTGTTCGCCCACCTTCCTGGTTTGTCTTTCATTGGCATACATGTATATGAATGCTATAGTATTTTTTTGTATATTATGAGCTTCAATAATGCTTGTAAGTTGGTGAAATAAGTAGCAACTACATCGAATATATAGCTAAATTGTTACTGTGTCAAGTTAGCTCATTAGTCCATTCATACAAATACATTAGGCAAAAACGTCAAGTTGATATCTCATCTCGCATCAACGTCATCATCAAATCATTCTAGCATGACATGTCTAATGGCATTACGCTGTTTTGTTGTTGTTATTTTATATCGTTTTTGCTGTGTCATTTCTTTATTTTTACTTCGACTACATAACAACTCGCAATTAGGAAGGAAAACTCTCAACCGCATTCATCAGTACAGTTGAAAATTGCGAGGTGTCATGTAACTCAGAACTGAGCAGAAAAGAGTATCAAGCTTGACAGTCTCCATTTAGCCAATTTACGTTGTGCTTCTTATTCGCATAAAATAAACTTGCCACAAAGGAAAGGGGAAAGGAACAAATGGGTTTAGAACGCATGTAAGAAACTGTGATAAGACACAATAACACAGTCTCTGTAATGTACTGATAAAACTAATGTGACAGTATCATTTTGCATTGCTGCCTCCTTCCCTCCGCTTCCCTGTCCTGTCGTAATACCAACTTAGGCAGCCAACTCAAACTCACTCACTCAGTTTGTGTTTGTGTATGCATAAGTAATATAAAGTCTTTTAAGGGACTTTCTACCAAAAGTTTCCGAATCAAATTCATTCCACAAGATTGAATACCAAGGAACAGCTTGGATTGACTTAAAAACGAGCAAATAAAAGCTTCTGTAGTTTCTCTTGCAACACTTGTACAATGTACTTAAAGATCGGATATTCCCATTTCCTACAATTATATATATGTATGTGTATCAATATATTTTTTATGCTTCAAATTAAGCACCAGCAGTAAATATGCATATGCGTTACAAATAACTCGTGAAATGAAGTGAACTCGCGGCTTCGTTTTTTTAGACGAGGATCTGATATTAGAGTATATCATTGAAATAACACGCATTTTTACTTGCCATTGCTGTCTGCAAGAAGTTTTAAATTAGGAGTAGATACGCAGATTGTGTTTAATGCGTAGAATTTATCTATCGAGTTGACTATACAAGACATTCCAACTTTTTAGTCCGTCACTCATCCTTGTAATTCCATTAAGATTGTGGGAAGGATACTACTGCTGCATTCTAAGATTTTGTCATAAACATATCATCCGTCCCTGCTTAAGTAATGAGCATTTCTAAAAGCAGCTACAGAAGAAGAAGGAAAAAACTAAATCTTACAAATGCTGCTGCAAGAAATATCGTTGCATACTTACATCAGCAGGAGCAGATTGCAATGAAAGGGATCAATGATCAGCTCGTGTAAAAAAATGAAAGGAATACGAGAAGCGATGAGAATAGGGGGAATTCGTTTTTGACATGGCAAAAAAGGCTTTTCAAGCAATATCATTGATTTATGACGATGACTGATTGTGTCTCAATTAGCTTTTCATCTCAAGACTTATTTTCATGCTCATTTTCATATTGGACAGTAAATAGACGCGAGTTTTCAACTACGTGTATAAACGCCTGCTAATCTTGTATGTTGATGTGAATAGCAGAATGAAGAAACGTGAATAATGCAGCGAAAATTGTATGTTACTTGGGTACATGTATACGCTTTGTTATTAATGTGTAACTTTGTGAAAAAGATGCATGCAGAGATTAGAATTAAATCGAGATATGTGTGTGTCCGTGAAGGAAATTTTTCATGATCATGAATTCTGCTCAATGAAAATGATTTTGGTGGAGCTCCGTGTTTTTATAACATGACTGAGGCGTTTGTATAATCTAGAAAAATGCTCATAAAACTGTAACTTTTGGGTGGCGTGTGTGGTGATGCTGTGGCTCAAGATTTTTCGACAATTATTTATTGGTCAATCGTGATATTGGAAAGTGCTATTTTCAGAGATTGGTTCCTCTGACAAACACAGCCATCAAGGATAATGCATTGAGAAAGGGGTTCTTCTATCTAAGGCCCATAACAAACGATGCTCGTCTTACACACATAGCACAAAAAATATTGTGCTGCTCATGCTAACAAATAACAAGCAACAAGAAGAAAAAAAGTGGATAAGCCGTTCCCCATTTGAGTTCAACTTGAGCTGAGAATTTGGATTGTGTAGAAGATGATGACATTTTTCTCTCAATTCTCCTCTCACAAAAATATAGTGTGTGTAATACATTGTAGCAGCATGGCCTTTTGCTTCTGAGTTGCTTTAAAACAGTCACAAAGACCATTTTCTTTTCACGAATTACATCATTTTCAAGGATCCCCTAAGGGGCTTTATAAAACCCAAGACGACAAGCAAAATACGTATTCTAGTAGACTACCTAGGACCAAAGTTTGCAGAACATTACAGAGCACTGCGTCTCGCATTAACTATATGCTCTTCACCATGATAGATGGTAATTTTAACAAAAATAAATCAGATTTGAAGAAGAGCGAAAGCTCAACTCTCTAGCTCCTGTAAAAACCTATTCCAAGAGAATAATGGGACTTTCTTTGATCCACAAAATTATAGCGGTCGTTTCTTCTCCATTAGTGTTGTCGTGTTGTCACTAGGAATATAGCATTGCATGCCGATATACGGGCAACAAAAATCAATTGGAGGATGGTTTCTTATCAGGAAGCTATATGGTGAGGTGTAACGTAAGAATCCAATGTTTGTGAGGAAATCCGGACCTTCATACATACATACAAAATTTCCTTATATAAAACGTTATAAACGACTAGCAATTCATTTTCTATCAAGTACATCCAATAATACGGCTCAGCTTCTCGTGCTTGCACTTGATGAGTTTGTCCATGCAAACGGCAACTTTCATCGAAAGACCATTATGGTATACTATATTGCATAAACATTGGCGAATGTTCGTGTTTTACTGTTTATGTATGTGGAGGCAGCTAGACTGGAGTGTTTTCGTATCCAATTTTTAATGCTACCGGTTGATTTCACTTTGGGGGATAGGGAAGAGGCAAAAGGCCGCTAACCTGTATGGCAGTCTCATATTAAAATTTCCCAAGTATCCTCTTTGAACCAAGTGTCAGTTAATGGAGTTGGTGGAAATTTGAGCTTAATGGAGTAGTGAGCCACCGTGGGGTAAACACGTTATGTGATAACGTGTTTTTGGGACTCACTAAAACGGATATAAAAGCCAAAGTTCAAAAGATGATAAGATTATTAAATAGCGTGCCTTTGGTACAGATAAAATGACTACTATATACGACAGACACCTTCAGCGGAACATTGTATCAAAACTCTAGCCGTAGTATCAAACTACAAACTACATGTTACCCCAGCTTGTTTGAAACACAAAAAATTTGTAAAGGTCTGCATGGTATTTTGCAATTACTTCGTTTTGGCACTTGGAGGCATACTTTAAATGAGGAAATATATGCTATATCTGGCTCGTGAATTCCAAGATCATGGTTTCATTAACGCATTTATTTGATGCGTAATACTTGCCCCATAACATTTAGCATGTAACTTGTAATATGAAAACTAAGTCCTTGCATTTGAATACAAAAGTCATAATTTTGTTTCGACTAAGAATGTATAGGTATTCGGGGAAATGGTTTGTTTTTTGCAAACAGAGCAGGCATTGTATAGTACTTAATCCTACCAATATTATTTTTGTTTTTTAGTAGAAGGTACAAAATATATGAATTGAGCATTTACGGTGTACGCCCATCCAATGTTGAATGTTATGATCTGATAAACTACTTTACGAGACAATATATCTTTGTTGCGAATCATTGCCATTATTCAAAGTACTCGACCAGGAAATGCAAAACTAAGGTCATAACCGGCGGCTGAGCACGCGATTGTCTGCAAACTTTGTAATTTTTATCCAAATCCTCTTAAATGGAGTGTGTAGTCATTTTCAATTAACCGTTAAGTAAATTCGACCAGCCGTTGTTTTTGCATATTTATTATTGTAGGAGTTGATGACAGAACAGAAGTCTTAAGAAAAGCTGTTATGCTGCTATAAAACAAGGTGTTGGATGGAGGAGGATGATGCATGATGATATATAGCAAAATGAGCGTGTATTTAGTTGAGGTGCTCTGCAGAAACTGGTTTGTTGGAGATGGATCAAATTCAAGACTTTAATTCAACTGTGAAATAGAAATAATAATAATAGTAATTCTTTCACATGCAGTTGCAGCCTCTGCGTCCTGTCTATTGTCACTGATAAACGATCGTTTGCATTTATTATATGATTTACTCACCTAGTTCTCAGTCTTGTTTCAGATATGCTGGCATCTCCCCATATCGCACGCTTCTGTCAAATGTCTTATAAACTAAACGTTCTAGTTGCCAAATCATCTTTTATCATCATCAAATCAAAATACACATCAGTTTAGAGTTAAAAATGGTTGAAAGCTAACCATTTTGGATCTGATACTATTATTGTAATTTGGTCTGCTCCATCAAATAAATTATAATGAAGCGGTCGGCAAGTTAAAATGGATTTCACATTAATTGAATCTCTTCAGATTAACTAGACGGAAGCCTATGATTTTATGGAAAATTAGAGTTTAGCCAATGCTTGTTACGAAATCATAAACTAATTTTAGTGAAAGTGGCAATTATTATAATCCTTTATTCAGTGAAGGTATAAAAAACAACATGTACTTTGGATGACTAACTACGTGAAGCTCATTTTCAGAAAGTGTGAGCGCTTGTTGTGTACTTTTCAAAGTTGATTTTCGATTTTCATCTATTGATTAAAGATGATTTATTGGATGTTACTGACGATGAGTGAGTGCGCTCAAACTAACAAGAAAAGAGGCAAATATTAGAAATTAGTTTGGGCTCCGCTTGAAATTGCGTGATCATTAATCGTCATCGTAAATAAGTTATGAGCGTGCGTGAATGGCCGTTGCTCTCTGCTTTTTATTATGAATTTCGGTTTCGCAAATAATTTGCCGTTTTTATGACGTATTGTACAGAAAATGACTACGTGTGATGTGATCATAAAACCAGCAACCAAAAATTTGTACGTTGCATTGTTTATGTAGGTAAATGTATGTATTTAGTAAATAGTTTATGTCCATAATGTGACAGCATAAGAATACTTCGTTACTTGCCGGTTACACCATACAACTTTCTCTCATTTAGTTTGACAATGCGTGCGTATTATATTATGGATGTATATACTGGTGTGTGTGTGTGTAGTCGATGGTGAAACAGCGAAAGATAATAATTATTATTGTGCAGTTAAGAATGAAGAATGTTTCCATCCATCAACGTAAATTGAAGCATCCTTCTTCTCAATGGGAATTGTGCGATTCCATCCATGCCATAATGGAAGTTGTCGGTAGTTTTGTAAATACTACAGACACTACGTTCCGCAGCGTATACATACTGCTGCCTAGATAGCTCTAATTAATTATCTTCAATTGAGAAATAATATGCTTCATAAGTTTTAATGGCGCATGAATTCAGCCCTCAGACGGAGAGAACTTTTTGAGTGTCGGCCTTTGCAAAGTTCCTCGATTACTCTTCCAAACAAAAATATAGGGGGAATGATCGTGCACAGCCAGCCAGCCTTTTACGCACCACACCACGCGTAGTTTTTATGTTTGTTTATGCATTTTCATCTCACCAATTCATACATCAAACTATCTAATATCTAATTCCTCTGTCAAATTGGCAAACAATACTGAATTTTCTTTTCCTGTGGATCTATCAAAAATACATGTATTCCTGCTGCAAGAAAAGAAAAATTATTTCGAGAGCTTCATCATAGCATCACCAACAAATGTTAAAAGCTGTAATAAGCCATCATGATCGTCTTGTTTATGAGACCATCATTTACTGTCACTGGTCAAAGACAAATATAGCACAAGTTGATTGGTAATGCACATGGTTGAATGTACATAATCATCATCATAAGTATATTTATATGAGAGTGATCATCAATACTTTTAGAACGTATGAGGACTTTCATGAAAAGTAGCAAGCGATTTTGGTGTGCACATAAATGCCAAACATGATGATGATCAATATTATCTTTGATCAATGAAGAAGTTCAAAGCAGCACTGTAAAGGAAATTTGTAGTTGGATGAGTACCCAGCTGCCTCACTGAAACCAATTGCAATCATGCTCATCAAATCATCACGCTTGGCTGGCTGGTGATTGAATGGGCTTCAACGAATGCCTCACAATTTCCTGGTTAATATGTTGCTGTCATTTTTTCATACGAACATGTTACTAGTATATATATCAATGAATCTGATATCCTCTCAAGAAGTAAAGCTACATACGTTCCGCTTACGCACACCAAAAAAATGGAAGATGAGTCAGTACAAGTATAAAAAGCAGACACATGTGACATGACGCGAACCTAGCATATGTCGTCTTTGTACGTACCTAGACAGGCAATGCTTCATTTCATTTCATACTATTACCATTACACAAGACATTTTTGCCGAGTTGCTCGGCTTTTATTGAAAATTTATGGAACGAAACGAATAAGCTTTTTGCCGATCTGTAATAAAAGATGCTTGTTGTGCTGGAAGCAGCAATTACATGGGGTAGCGATCAAACGACCTTAAACGTGTATCTTACACTTCATTGTATTCTTTTAATTACTTGGCAGCTCATGTAAAGTACAATTTTGCATGTAAATTTATGAGCTCTTCCTAACCTTCACCAATAATTTTGTTATCAATGTTGACAAAGTTGTCAAAATTAATTGAACAAATAGTTGGAACAAATACATGCTCAAATATTGGAGAAAGCAACTTGAGTTTATCTGTTACAGATAACCAGTTCATGATACTTCATACAAACCATTCTTTAGCCAGAGCTTCAAAATGCACGCTTACATTGTACACGCATGCAATAGGAAGAATAAAAAGTTCAAAAACTCATTCACACGTGCAAACCATATTTAATCGATATAGTAAACTTGGGAATCATTATCTGAAACTCGATTTTTGCTTCTTTTCTTCTCAGGAGAGTCCGTTTGTTTTCCCCGATAATGTGATGGAGTACGGGGAACCTCAGTTCTTTCCCGGCAGCATTCAAGGTAAGAGTTTAGAACTCAACACTTTATTGTGACCACATCCAGTCATGCCATTATATTTTATGAGAGAGAAAGTTTCTAAAGTCTCATTTCCTATTCCTTTTGTTATGCAAACAGGCTATCTGGAAACGATACTAGAGGAGGACGATGAGGAATACGAGGAAGAGGAGGGATGTTCAGGTCGCCATTGGTGGACAGCCGATAGCGATACTGATACGGACTCCGTGATCCGTGTCGACAATAATGGTCAGACACAGCAGCAGCAACAGAAATCCACGAACCACCAAGGACAGGGTAATCCAGGAGCAGCGGCTTCAGGTGAGAAGGACGTGGTTAAACCTCATTTCCGCTCTTCCGCAAGCTCCAAACCATTTGAGCTGGAAGATTTACATCTCTTCGACCAACTGGACCATGCATTCGAGGAGACGCTGAGAGATTCACGAAAGCGATCTGGTCTCCCTTACGGCCATCAGTTACAGTCGGTTGAGCAGCCAGTAGAGTTCAACAAAGGGAAACATTTAGTTCATCAAACTCAACTGGCAGCGCTGAATGCAAGTGCCATCACAGCCGGACAGACATCAAATGGAACAAAATGCCAAAAAACTGGAGGGAGTAGTAATAATAATGACACGACAGCCAACAGCCATCATGTTTTTATTGAGAGCTCAAATAATGAAAGCAAGGATGAAATGACAACAAAAGGGCTAAAAATGCTAACTCAGGAAAATGTGAAGGCGCATTCCGACGAAAACTCAAAGATTATTTATGAGGTTGGAGAAGAAAAAGAGCAGAGTAGTAAGAAACTTGGGAACGCGGAGAGTCGTGAAACATTTGGTTCTTCCCTGTCACCCTCATCCTCTGACTCGGAAGCTCCAGCTGAGGTTGCAGAAGAAGATTTTTTCTATTCATCGCCCGGCTCAGAGGAAGAGGAATGTAGATCACAAGAAGAAACAGAGTCTGAAGAGAGCTGCTCTTCTGATGACTCTGAAAAGAATGGGGTTGTTCTTGCCGAGTTTTCTCTCGGCTCCGCAAGTAGCACGGGAGGGGGAAATAATAATGGTGGATTCAATCCTTCATCTGGAATGATGTTTGGTAGCAGCAGAAACAGACGCTCCTTTGAGTCACCGTCAAGACTTAAATCTTTCCGGAGTTTTGACAGCTTAAATTGTTTAGCGGGCACAGAACTCCTCTTTTCCAAGCCGGACACTTTCCCATCAATTCATCATATCAAGGAAGTGTCAGAGCCAGGATCAGAGTCAGAGTCCTCAAACGAAGTTTCTGCTGCAGATGACAGAGGTTTGATTCCAGAAGAAGATGAGGAGGAAGAAGAGACCAACAACGCTCATCGAGAAGGAACTCGGTCCTTACCTTCCCAACATTCCAATAGTTCTGTGGGTTTCCCCGGTCCAATTCTGAATCAGATATGTAGTAAGACTTCTGCCAGCTCCTCGACGTCCACAGTGTCCTCAAGCGCATCCGGTTCCGGACTTAGATCGACGGAAAACCTTTCTGAAGACAGTGGCATTGGTAATGATGGGATTTCAAGCACTGCTGCATCCACTCCCGGCGCTTTTATTGAAGAAACTAATGTGATCATGTCAAATAATGGGAAACAAAATGAGGACTGTAACAAAAAGCCTTCCGTCTCTCCGTCTACCAGCAGCAGCAGCATCATCAAGGCAAATGCCACAGCAGTAGCAGAATCGGATGCAGCTCTCTTAGCACCCGATAGTGCAAGAGACTACATATCTAGAGCAGAGTTTGCTCTAAATCCTTTCGTATACTCTTCTCTTTCCTCTTCCGAGCCTGACAGCAGCATAAGCAGTGCTCCAAGCTTAGGTTCTAACACCAACACCGGGCTCTTGACTCAAAATCAGCTTCTTCCTACTAGTAGATCCCATCCTACTAAAGCAGAGTTGGGTAATTCAAGCAGCTTCAAGAGGAATGATGATGAGAGCTTAGTTGAAAATGGGAATCACATTCTAGACGGTACAAGTGGAAGTAATAGTAGTAGGGAAAGCAGCGTTCGTGAGAACCACTGCTCCGAGAGTAATGGTAAAACTCATGAATTTGTATTGGATTCCAATTTCACAGAAGTAAGCGAAGAGCAGCAGAAAAAACAAGAGCAAGTCCAAACTATAAACTATAAAACAAATGAAAGAATTGGCATGAAAAATGGCGAGGAATTGAGAGAATCTAAAGCAAATAAAATTGGAGCTTCACAAAGCCCCAGCAGCAGCAGTGGTAGTAGTAATAATACGGGTCTTGCTCACAAACCCACACATAGCCCATCACCAACTGGGGATTTTGTTGGTAAACATGCTGACAGTGTTTCTGGCACTGAATCATTCAGTGAAAGTGGAGAATCAACTCATGGCCCACATTTCAACATCATGACGAATGACATAATACCTTTGGAATCCGTGAGCCTCCACCCACAATTAAAACCCCCAGTTCAAACAATAAGCGCGCTTCAGTCAACATCATCTAAATCCCATCCAACCCTTTCTGGCCCAACAACTCTTGATTCTAGCCAAGATAAGAAGGAATTAGTAGCAAATAATAATGGGGTTTCTCCACAAAGTGTGGGACAACCCACTGATGATGCCACTGCAGCACTAATCCACGTCCCAAATGTAAATCAACGGTGGGCTAGTAGCGCTGATGAGTTGGCAAACACTTCCAGCTCCTCCACATCAACGGCACAATCTGTAGATACGACCATAAATAGTTGTTTTGCTAGTGATAATGCTGATGCTGCTGCTACTACTACTATGAATAAAATTAAAAATGCAGAGAGCAGCCACGTAGCAGCCAATACGTTAGGAAAACAAAGGGATGATGCTAATTCCGTCCAGATGTGCAATACTAACACGATGATGGATAGTAGTACGATGAGCAGGCAGAACAAAGTTAAACAGAATGAGCATCATCATCATCATCAAGTTGATAATGTTATTTCTTTCGTTACAACTTCAACCTCGTCCATGGCTTCCCTCCAACCACATTCAACCACTCAACATCATCAGAGTCAACCGGATGATACTGGGAATGGAATGCTCTGCATCTCATCATTTCCTTGTTCTAAACCTTCATCACATCATCCCCAAGACCAAGAAAATGACGAATGTTTTGAAGACTCGAATTCAATAACCGCGAAAGATCCATCTTGTAGCCAAGGTTTGGGCTTCAACGCGTCAAAAGACGATTGGGACGAGGAGGAGAGGAAACATGCTCCATTACAACTTTCATCATCGCTCCTATCAAGTGCTGTTGACAACTCCTTCTCAACTTGTTCGCGAGAACAAGATCCGCAGAACCACGATTATTCATCGAGCTCATCCTCAGACGAATTAAATGAGAACTCACATCAGCCAAGATTCCATCGACAGAGGAGCGACAGTGAAAGTGAGTATGAGGCAGCTGAGTCGGCCGTGGAGAGAAATAATGTTGACATGGCGTATGATATCATAGTTAACTCACCAAGCAAAAAAGCTCTAGCCCAGACTTCATCATCGCCACCAGAATCCTCCTCATCCATATCATCAATGTCGGATGTCGTAGGCGCCATGGTTGTTCAGGCTGGTTCAGCGTCAACTACATCATCATCGTTTAATGCTAAACCTTCGTCTTTGGAGCATGAACAGCGGAGCAGAATCACCACCGCAGCTGCTGCTCCTCCTGCAGAGTATCATTCCCAAAGTCAAAATGAAATGAATGCTAATAAATGTAATAGGGAAAGTGGGCCAGTGTCAACCTTGAGCTCCCTCATCAACATTCATCACAATGATATGCATAGCTCATCATGCAAACACGAGGATAATATGCAGAATGATAAAAGATTGCCTCTATTCGAGAGCAGTATAGATGACTACGATGATGATGATGATGCTCTTGTTGCCACTGCCTCGCCAATAACTAAAAACATGGGAGCAACAAGCAATGTTATTCACGCTAATAATGTTATTGCTGTTAGTAGTAGTATTACGAGTGTGACTTTATGTGCTCACAAATCTTCCTCTTGTACCACTCGCCACGAGGATGGGCTTGTGAATGGAAAACAACTTCTGCAGTCAACCAAAGAGCAAACATCATCTTCTTCGCTGCAACAAGCAGAGGCTCGCGTAATAGAGAACACATCACTCGCGTTACATCACCAACCGAACCACCACCAACAACATAATCAGCAGAACCAGAATAGCGATGAATTAACGTCTGCATCATTGCCACAGTCGCATTTTCATGTGGCGAGCAATAGACAGAGTGTGGACGCTGAGCACAGAGAGCCTATTGTTGGCAATAAGAACAAGAATTTTTCTAGTAATGGGGAGACACAACATAAACATCAACATCGTGCTCACCAACAGGATCAGCATAATAATGTTTTGAGATCAGTTACGCTGGACGATTCGACAAGTGCGGATGTAGCTCATAATAATCTGCAACCACATCAAACGCAAAAGTATATTACGAACAACACCTCTTCTCAGCCGTCTGCTGGCATCGCCCTAAAATCCAATACTAATAATACCAATAGTGCACCCAACGAGCACCATTCTTCAACTGCCCCATTCCATCATCATCCACAACAACAACGCAACGGTCCAAGTGAGACGACTCATTTCAGTAGTAGTCATTCCGCTCATAATAATAATAATAACAATAGTCCAGCCCCGAACGGTGGCCATCAACATGGATTATTGTTTGTGACAGAAAATAGAGCTAATAATCAGCATCAAAAGGGCAGCAATAAACTTGTAACTGCTGAGCCCTATTGCCCCAATCAGATAGGTGTGGCCGAAGTTAAAAAGTTTCTAACTGGTTATGTAGGTCCGAAAGAATGTGAATCATTTTCTGGGCCAGTTGAACCATCATCATCATCGTCACTAACATCATCATCATCATGTGATGTGAAGGAATCCTTCGAAAATAATAATAATAAACAAGAGGGTGAAGACGCTGAGTATTGCAATAGTCAATCAGCTAATCGCATAGCTCAAACTGCAAGCAGTAGCAGCATTGCTATTGCTCGAGCACCAACAACTGCTCACCAAGTTAATACGACAGGAAAGGAGAGAGTTATTTTAGGGGATTCTAATTTTGGATTTTTCGGATGTTCTTCAGCCACTCGCACTCCTGCGAGTCATGTTAGCAATAGAGGAGTGTATGAATCCCATGAGTCTGTCGTTTCTTCTGCGTATGCATCTTGTTCCAATGTTTTGCCTCAAGTCAACCTAGACCTGCATTCAATCTCAGCTAGTGAGTCTGGTTTCTCACCAGGATATGGGTTCCCCTGTTCCCTACCTATTAAAGGGAAAGATACACATTTACAAGACGCATTACCAGAGCAGCCCATACTGAAGGAAAATAATACTTTATTCCCAAGTTCAATAGAGGTTTCTTCCTCAACAACCAACAGCAGCAGCAGCATAAAAAGGTCTGTTTCTCCTTCCTCTGCTAAAGCGGCACACGAGTCCTCTAAAGAAGTAAACAAAGGAGGAGTAAGAAGGGATCAGCAGCAACAAAGTAAAGATCACAAGCAGCAACAGCAGTACCAGCAGAAACATTTACATCTGGAAGATATCGGTCTTTATGCGGCTATAGATAAGTTTTCTGTCCCCTTGGGTGCTATTAAAGCGGCCGTTGTAGCTGTCGCACCAAGTATCCCTACCTACATTGTTGGCCCTTCTTCTTACACTCATTCAAATAATGCTTTAACAGCTGAAAAGAGTGCAACCAAACGACAAAATCCCTCAGCACAAGCCAGTGGAGCACAACATCAGACAGTTGAAGCAAATGGGAATTTGTCAACAGTAGCCACAACCGGTAATAGTGGCGGCGGTGGTGTTTGGGTAGGGTATTAGCAGCAGCAAGAGGTGAAAACAACGAGACTCTTGATAAAGCTACTCACCCGGCTTCCGTTCCGGATATACTTATCTTAAAACAATTAGGATGTACGCGTAGTGATAGTGAAACACAGGTTGAGCGTAAACTAGCTAAAAGGGGTGTTATGGAGCTTGAAACTGCCACAACAAATAATAGGAGTGCTGCTGGTATAGCTAATAGTGGTGGCTGTAGTGATATAAGTGCAAAGGGAAGAATAAACCCAGCTACGCATAATAATACCATCCAACGCATTGACAGTAGTAACATCTCCGAGTCTATTTCAAGTACAGAAATGTTGAGAAGTGACTCCCCCGCCGGCTCGACAGCCCCGTCGGGAGTTCCACTCAAAACTAAAACATACGGGGCCCGGAATGAAGTGGAAGTAGTTGTTGTCAGCTCACGCACACCAAGCCCAGCTCCTGGAGGATTTGTTTCCACTTCATCTTCTTTTTCTTCCAGTCGAAAACTACCCTCTTCGCCGTCTTCAGGCCAGGAGTGGAATGAACAGACTACTAGTAGTAGTAGCAGCACACCGCACGCAGCCCATTATCATGGTCAAGCTGTAGAACTGTATGAAAATGCAGCCAGAGAAAGCAGCATTCCACCACCCCCGTCAACACCACCGGTAGCAACCAAAGCTACTAGGTCTCGTGTACATTTTTCTCCGGTTGTGTCTGAGATCAGCTGGAGAGAAAGTTATATCGACCAAAACTCCGAATATTCTGGTTCCACAGACGACCTTCTGGCCAAACTGGAGAATTTGGATGCGGAAGAGAGTCCTCCTCTAACCAACAGAACTTTGGGGGATAATGGTAATGGTACGAGTGCTAGTGCGAATTTGAGGAAAGTTGGTGCTGCTGCTGCTGCGCTGCTGCTGTGGCCACCTCAGCCACAAGCCATTCTGGTGATATTAAATATGCTAGTGGTGATGTTAGTGATGTTGCTAGTAGTGCTGTGAGACCCTTACAAGTATACGATATTCAAATGTCTACTAGGGCTGAGTCACCAAGCTCTTCTGGGTCTGCCAGAGGGCTACTACCTTCTTCAGCTATTAAAGGTCCCATTCTTGTTGAGAAAGTTGAGATGACATCCTCACCACTACACGACCGTGAGGAGGAAGTGGATCGGCTGTTGGGTGAGAGCCAGTCTACTAGAAAATTAGTGGATGATTTTGACAATGATTCTGAGAGGGTAACTGACCTCGTAGACTTTCGTAATAATAGTGGCAACAACAAGAATGGTAGCAGTAATGGTAATTTTAGTGATCAAAATAACGGCACGTTGGGATTGTATGAAGATGTTGAGGTGCAAATTGAGCCAACCACTAAAATCCATGGCTCAACCACATTGTCAATGGTGCCAGACTTGCTGAGCCAATGTGAAAACACGAGTCATACACTTACACACATTGATGTCAAAATTGAGGAGACAGTGCCGTCGCTCCATAATAAGAGCATTGTGTTGAACATTGGGACACCGGATAGGGACATTGAACAGCAACCACAGAAAACAAGAAGCAAGTCCCAATCACCTCAACCGCAAGACCCATCACCAGAGCCCAGACAAATTCTTCCCAAAATATTTGCTGAAGATAATAAAAATGACAACAAGCGTAATTCGTCTTCCTCATTGTCATCCACGTCAAAAGAGAAGAAGAAGAGCTCCAAAGGCTTTACAATTCAGGGACTCGGCTCTGTTGGCAAAAAATCTGAGAAAGATAATGGGAACAACGGGAATAAAGATGCTGCTGCTACTAGCAATGTTAATGGAACCAACAACCATGGTGCTTCTAAATCTGCTGCTACTGTAATAGTGGCTACTACTACTACTACTGGCGATGACAAACCTGAGAAGGACATTGTGGCCGAGGCTGCAAAAGAAAACAAAAAGTCCAGCAAGCCTGGATTTTTCGAGAGGCTCTCCAAGATTCGATTAAGTAGTGGGAGCAAAAGTAAAAAGCAAAAAGTTCATCCCAAAGCAGATGAGATTCATCAAGAAGCTGACACTAGTGGTGCGCCTACTGTCATTAGCACAACTACAAATTTTGGAGGCACCACTCCATTGCGCTCTGCCAACTCTTTCAATGTGAATGGAAATAGCAATAAAAGTAATAATGGTGGTGCTAACACTTCATCACAAACTACTAATCATCCTGGCACAGCGGTGCAGCCCATCTTGAAGAAATCAACAGCTTCCAGCTCCACAATCCCTCCCGTAGGCCCCCACTATAATAATGGGAGTGAGATGGGTGTTATGGGTGACTCAGAAAACGAGCCGGACGAAGCCACTCAAGCCTTTGAGAACATTTTAGAGGAAATTGCTGGTCTCAAAAGCATTCAGCTCCGCCAAGAAAAGAATAGTAATAGCAGCATTGAGAAGAGCCCTACGTCACAGCAAGTTCGCAGCTTTGCAAAAAGAAAGCAGTTTTACACAAATGCTGGCTCACCATCACCTCCGGTCAGCCCCAACAGCAGAAGCTATTCAGATTTTGACTCGAAATTAAACAAGTTTAAGGAAGACACTTCACGAACTTTGGACGCCATCTCCAAGTCCCATCCAGATCTTGAGATAATTGAGGATGCTGTCAAGCAAAGACAAAAGTCATTGTCTCCAGAGCCGAGCAAACATAATATTGAGCATAGCAGAGCAATGTCAGCAACGTTGCCCAAACAATCCTCATCTTCTAGTGCTTCGGAAGCCATGCAAAACAGTGAAAGGGAATGGTATAGATTGCTGAAATCGGCTGCAGAAAAATATTCATACAGGGGACCAAGGGATGATCAGTACAGTCGGGAAAGTGCGCTAGCACACAAGACTGGCATTGTTGAGACGGACCTTGATACTGGTAAGTATGTTTAGCGATGCTTTCATTTAGATTAAAATCTCAATTTTATGATGCATACAACATACTTTTACGATAAAATTTAAAATGAGATATTTAAACACCACGTCTGCAGAGTCTGCATAATAAATTGCATATATTTTGTAAATGAAATGTACACAAAGTATACATTATAAATATGTGGATACGCAAGATACATTTATGCACATTCGGTCATGCGGTAAAACCGTTTCTTCCTTCTCTAGAAGAAGTGATTGCTAACCTTCAGTCAGATTTTGCTATTTGTTGCCTCCCAGAAACAGTGCTGTTGCTGTACATGTTACTTACTGATCATAAATTTCTTTTATAAATAAACCAAGATGATGCTGATCACACTGCTTTTGAAGGCCTTTCTTGTTCTTGTCATAACTTTTCTGCCCAATTGTCATAAAAGAAGCACTACGTTTGATGAATCCAAGACTTTTCATGAGATTACGAAAAAGAGATAACTCGAAAAAAGATTCAATAAAAAGCAAAAGACTTTGACTGAATGCTTAACACTGTAACATTTTTAGTCTCAATGAATTGGCTTCTTTTTCGTGTGCAGTTAAACAACTTTGAAGTGTCTCCTCAGAAAATGCATGTCATATTAATGATAAAATCACTAGCAAAAATGCTGAAAAGGATTGGTAGGAAACTGGAAGCTTTTCGTCGAGAAGAAATCTAATATACGCTTTCTATTTCCAATCAGACGCTGAGATCATAAAAGATCAAGCAAAAAACTGAAAGCTTGTCTGTCTGTGAGATGACTCGGTTATTTTCTTCTTACTGTTTGCTCGGGGTGATACTTTCATTTCCTGGTGTTACAACTCATTCTCTCTCTCTCCCATAGTAGAACACCTTTTTCCTGTCCAATTCTTGATTGTCACGTCATATGGTGAGCTTGTCACCTGTCGAAAACTGAGGACAAATGCATTAAAGTGTCATAGAGGAAGAATGAAAAACGATCTTCTAGTAGTTTCTTTAAGAACCGTAATAATTTTGTACATGATTGTAATTTGTGAGAACAAGAGTAGTCCATTCCTTTTTCCACTTAATGGAGAAATATATGTGATAAATGTTGCCGATTCGCTATTTTTTATGATGACAAAACCTCTTCAGTGCGACATGAAAAAGCCATATGTGCATGTATCTGTGTTTTAGGGTTTATAAAAAGTTCCCAGAATATGTGCATTTGATACATAGAAAATCGCAAAAATTCGTATTCTCAAGTACATTCTACATTCCATATCATGTGAGTATCATTCCAAACATTGTGCATTCCATATCACATCATTTTTTTCTTGGTGAACTACATTCCATATCATAGTGTTTCGACTCCAGTGAAAATGAGAATGGAATTGGAGATGCGTTGGTGTAATTTATCCTATGACATCTACGCTTCGATTATTCCCTTGCAGTTTACTAGAAAAAATCTTCAATGTCATTCATCTTTTGAGTGATGGTTAGGAACGTTATCCTACAATGGATCTTTAATAAAATTAGGTAGTTGTAGTAAAAAGCTATGTATTTTAGTACTTTTTAACACAGCTTGTGAATAATCCATTCGTCCTTTGAAATTTATGGATTAGAAATGGATAAGTAGTTGAAAGTATCAAGATAATTCATAAAATACTCCCCACCATCAAAACTGTTGCACCCACAGAATAAATGCGTGGACATGAAAGTTGCTTGATATTCAGAATCTCAGAGTACGTAGCATTAAATACGCAGAGACATATTGGGATCACCACAATCCCAAAAAATTAGACCAAATGTCACTCTTTTGCTATCAGACAGCATATCAAGTCAAGGTTCTTCCACAATACTGGGGTTGAATTCATATAATCCAAAAGTAAACAGTGTATATGCATTATACCAAAGAATACTTAATTTCGGTTCATAAAATTATATGCATGACTGCTATACTCCATGAATAAAGTGACATTTACGTTTAACGCATAAATTATACGGAGTTTTATGATGGTTTGATGATATTTAATACAATTTACATTTTTATGTCTACTTCATGCTAACATGTAAATACACACTTGCAAATTATAACATGATATGTAGCTTTTTGGGGAATCATATTGATAATCAGCTTAGGAGATATGGAATTCCAACAGACATACACCTTTTATGGGGTCAAAAAGGTAAAAGCCTGTGAACGTATATATACAGTGAGATGGGAAAGCTCTTTGAATAAAAATTGATACTAACTGAAATTATTTGAGCATTTATTCATAAGCAATTACTGCAATTACTGAGTAATTTTCCAGCACATTGAAAGTAGTTTGGATATCAGGGAAAGGTATATTAAATTTTAATATCAACATATGTCTTTAATGCTTGCATGTTTCGTTTTACTTCTCATCTTGTTCCGTCATTCCGTCAAAACGGGATGGTTATCATCATATCGTGTATACGATTATTTTGCGCTAGCACAAAGGATATAATTATCAGCATTCATGTTCGTTTTCCATCGCTTCACCTCATAAATATTCCTGCATGTATGGATGGATGTTTCTAACGATAAGTGAACTCAATGCGTAAAAGTCAGGGAGAAAAAGTAAATGTTCATACGAGTAGACTAGTTTTACCCATTCCAAGGACTGACATACAAGTTTTGTATTAGTTTAGCATGTATGTACAACTGAACTGCAAACAAACAAACCATTAGATTCATACAATGCAAGATCAGAAAGAGTACGGGTACTTTTTAAAGACTGCAGAACATAATAATCGTACATTGTAGTTTGTAGATAAGTAAAGTGTGCAAAACTCCATCGGGCTAACAATAATAACAACATACAAATGAGAACCTTAGCCAGCGATAAATGGGATTGTTTTGGCAATTGTGTTTTCTGCCCTATCAACAAAAAACAATGGAGTAAAATATGTGAAAATCTTGAAACATTTATACGTATATTAATAATAGCTGGTCATTGCATTGAATCGTTTAAGGTGTGTCGTTGATACTTAGGTGGTACAGAATACCCCACAATCACAATATCTCATCGCCAGAACAATAAACTTTAGGTACAATGTCCCACAACAGCAACGGCCCCTTCTATGTGCTATAAGACACTTACCAAAATCATATTCAAATGTCTGCAATGAAGTTCAAAGATAATTGTGAAGGTTCATTTGCCAACAAATAATGCAACGTAAGATAAATGCAAGTACGCGATCAACAAAACAAAATTACAAATGTGGCATTGAAGATGTTGGATGTGATAGATGATTCGTGGGTGAAGATTAAACGTGAATTGCCACTTTGAATTCGATCCACGGATTTATCATTAGGATCCGTAGGTTTTTGCTACAGCATTTTAACATTTAAGTGACAGTGACCTTCTCTAGCACACCTTTTGATGCAGCATGAGTCATTTGACCATTTCTGATATAATATTAGGATTATTTACAGAACCATAGCGGATCACATATTTATATCTAGTAGAAATAGCAGATATTAGAATTGTACTGTCATAAAATGATGAATTGCCTTTTTTCCACTAGATCACACTCAAAATCCCAACTAGAGCCTTCTTTGGCACATATATTTCGTCGTGTCATTTGTAATATTTCGATAATTTTTATTGCTAATTAACCTTACATCATCTGGGATTACCTAAGCATGTTGAAGGTTACAGTAAAAATGCATTACCATTTTGAAGATGAAGTACGAAAACCAAAGCGTAGTTGTATGTATAATGTATGGGTGGACCGAGGACCATTTTTGCTATTCATTACCTGCACTGTAATACCTATAATTTGTGAGATATGTGTGGACATGAGTCTTTTGCACCACTTCAGATGATGATACTTAAAAGTTACCTTGAACAAGTATTGTTTGGCAGTTTGCACAGAGTCGACAATAAACCATAAAATCAATGCCATTGCCAATGCTAGTGAAGAGTGAGTGCTTTGCTTTTGCTCTTTTGCTCAGATGCAAAATGAGACATCTTCGAATGCAATGCAGTCTGTACTACTACAAACCTTGTGCACAGTTTACTTGATTAGCGAAAAGATCACTACGCATCGGAATTCTTTCTGCCACGTCAGAATAACAATTTGTTGCCCACCTTCAACTTATGCACAACTAAATTACTGTCTGTCAAGTCAACGTTGACTACGTTTTAGTACATTTGCAGCAATGCAATGCGCTTTTAATGAATTTGTAGCAGTATAGCTTAATTATTATTATGAAGCTGTGCAGATTTGCAAGAGTGGAATGAAAAATGTTTCTGTCATTCCACGCATAGAGATTAGGAACATTGGAAATATAGAAGCCCTGATTATGAGAGCGTAAGCAAACGGCTTTGCATGCATGAACTTTATTCTTTGAATTTTATACATGCTATAATTATTGTGACGGAAGAAGCGCAAGACCTTTTACATTTTTGTTGCACGCATCCACAAAAATAAATCTATTTTCGGCGTTTGAAAATAAGCTTTATCCTCGACTGGATGATAATACAAGCCAATGAAAAGGAACGAAAATATTTTTTTACATTCTATTATTAACGAAACTACTGCACGCTTTACTCCTGATTGTTAGAATGTTGAGGATTTTCGCAACGAAGCAACTAATGATCGATACAAGCTTGCTTTTAGAAATAGCTGAATTTAAAATGTCGTATTTCCATTCAAAAACATTTTCCCAGTGCATTCAAATGTTTTGAAACGACTGGAGTCACTGTCATTGTAAATCTTTCATCACTTCTGGAATTTCATCGGGCCCCTTTACATTCTTGTGAGAGGATGTATGTATAGCAGTTAGTTAAATCTAGTCATTGCATATGTGCACGCTAAAGCTGAGTGTTTTTGTATATTATCGTAAAAAACGATTGCTTAGCAGAAAAACTGTTAGCTAACTGCATTTTGGTGCATTCTAAATTCAAACAAACATGAGAAAGAACCATGTTCTTTTACAGCAGAGGCACATAAAATAAATGTTAAATTTATGTATTGCACACTGACATTGACAGCGAAGCAGCAGATCATCCCCTGCATTGTACATATTTTTCTTACTTTAAAAAAACCTTCGGCATACCTAAGTATAAGTACAGTACGTCTTTTGAACATTTCACAACAATAAAATTAGCTTCGGCTTGTTTCACAAAGATTTAAATGCGTTCAAGTTGATGTGTAAGTTCATAAAATCTGCTCAAATCAGACGGGAAAAGGACAATGAAAGGGTTGTAAAATGCAGAGAATCCTATAATGAGCACTTTTATGGCAAGAAGATAAATGTTATCTTTCTTCTACCTCAAAAAGTAGCCATTATTTTGAAATCATTTCATGTAGCTTTTCGCGTAAAACAAATGTCTAATCAATATGCACTAGTGATAGAATATAGAATTAGTGACTATTACTAGTTAAAAAAATAAACAGAATGTGAAAGACATGTAGCCTTGTACGGCAACAACACTGAACGTTAGTGTCATACCCGCAAACTCAAAGAAGCTTACGATCTTGTTTGCAGAAGATATATGAAAGTTACTTAAATAAAAAGGGATAGGAAAATACTATATTGTTTTTTGCATGTAATACGAGTAACGAGTAAGCACTATACTATATTTAACCACCGATTTTGAAGCAGTCAACGAATCAACTTGCAGCATTTTTTCAGGTTTTTGGTGCATGCATGTGTTTTTTTTTGCAATGGGCATACTCTTTTAAATTCCATCTCAAGTATGTTTAATGCAGTTGTGTTGAGATTCATTATTAGGGACTTGGCTATTAGTTTTGTAAAGCTCAAGCCCTAAACCTGAAAACTATGATGAACTTCATGCATTTCGACTCATTGCAAAACTGTACTGTAATATTAAAAGTTCACATCAGACCATCAGGCATCATTAGACACTAAAAGCACGAAGAGAAGATTTAGCGTTTAAGTGAATGTTTATAAGAGCATCCGGTGAAAGCTGTCACAATGTTATGCATATTTTAAATTCTTTTTTGTGGTTGACAGGAGCCAGCCGCGAAATGCTGGATGAAGACATGCTCCAGCTGGATTGTATAGTGCCTTGCTACACCGTGTCAACATCTGAAATACCAACTTCCGCTGCTGCTGCTTCCACCACAGTGTCAATAGTGACAAGTGCCGGTTCACCAGCAACTGCAGCCAAAACACGTAGTTTAACAAATCTTTCAACCCGGCTTCCACTGTCCATCGCTCCTTCCCAGTTTGAGGAGTCGACGGGAGACCTTAGCGATTCTGAAGAACGTGCCAAATCACTCGAATTCCTTCTAGATGAAAATCACAAGAGTTCATCTGTGGTAAGAAGCATAATATTTTTAATTATTTTTTTGCGAGTTTTAGTTAATTTTATGCTCTTTCTGCATCCAATGTTAGTTATGCATAGAGTTCATTATAATATAGTAATTAATCATTGTCTAAAGCATTTGCATAACAGAAGATGCCACTTTGAGTTGCCGACTCGAGAGTTAAAAATACCTATTCATATATTTTACTAAGTACGCAGATGACTTGGTACTTCCTGAGAAACCTTCCCCGGTACTTTTACGCTTCCATTAAAAACTTTTTAGCAAAGTTCAAATGGATAGTTCATGCATGGTTATGTCAGCCATTAGCATTTTTTTAAAAACTTTACTTCTTCTCCAGCCATCTTACTTAAAGTGAAAAAAATGACGGTATATGGTGACAGAAACGTTTTACACAAATGCATTATGCATTCCATACTCTCTGGTATACCTCCTATCCTATCTCTTGTGCATTTGGCAGCGTCCCTAGCCAGTAATCGTTGTTGAAATGGATATGGAAATTTGGTGTATATGTTTGTAGCTAACGCGAACACTATTCTTCCATGCAAGCATTTTTCCTAAAAATAGGCTGTATTCATCACGAATAGGATAATGGTTACATTTGTAAGTCTGCATACCTGATGGTATGGCCTTTTCATTTTTATGGTGCTTCTTGATCCAGCCTACGAGTAGCCAGCGTTAGTAGTAGTAAACGCAACGTTCAACTAACAAGTACTTTTTCCTTTATACTTACTGAGGTCCATAATAATGCGCGTTAACGAGGGAGAAAACGGTTATGGCTGCATCTTCAATGTTTGAGCTTATTTTTGTTTATTTTTTCATCATTGTTGTTCAGTTCGGATGCTAACATTCCAGTTACTTTTGGTGTAATATGACATTTTTCCATTCTAGCGGAACTATTTGTTCTTTTCATTTAGAAGACTGAACTTGGAAGATTTTTGACACGCATATTAGACGTACTCATTCACTTGGAGTTAAGGAGTTAAAAGGGTAAACTTGGTTAAGCGGTTTAAGTTTTAAACTTTTAACCGAGCAGGTTAAACTCGCGGGTAAAGTTGCTATGGTTTCCTATGTACTGTAGTTTAACCGAATGCTTAAACTTTTACACCACCTCGGATCGAGTTTAAGCTTTAACCTGCAGAGTGATCTGAGCTGTCCATTGAATTTCCACAAACCAACCAAACTCACATGCGGTATTTAGCTATGTGGCATCGACATTGAACATAAATTGTATTAATGAATGCATATGGTGCAGTTTAAATTAAAAATTAAACATTTGGAAAGTGATGGTCACTCAAGTTGGCCAAAGTTTAAGCGGTTATCGGGTAATGGCTTTAACCGCTTTACCCTTTTACCTCCTTACTTGCAAAGTGAATGAGTACGCCTATTATAAATAATATGGATGAATAGACAGCATCATAAGTTAAATTTAAATGAGAACTACGTACTAGAACTAATGTAAAGCTTTTGCATCCTTTAAAACGCTTTGGAATTGCCCAACATGTTTTCAGTACTATTTTATTAACGATTTTCTTTTTAATCTAGCCTCCAGAAAATAAATTACGACTGGAGACACGTCAGCTCTCGGAACATGAGTTGAGAATCCAACGGTCCTTGCAACGTCTCAATGTACCAGAGTGGTACAAACAACATGAAACCTTGTCTTCGAATGCGTCTTCAGGAGCATCGTCTCAATACACCTCTGCAGCTCCCAATATAACTAAACGGTCAGATTATGGAAGTTCAGGTGGGTTGGCAGGTGGTTGGACAGGCCTGTCAACGTACAAGGCTCCTTCAATGTCAAGCTTGCAAAGCAATGGGGGACGTAGTTCCGGTAAGCCAATTAATATAAAAGACCATTTTAAACGTAGTAGTTGGGTGTAATGTAACAGCAATAATGTTATCATTTATATCTGATCACAGTGATTCCACAGACAATTCTGAACTAATTACCATAATGTTTATGGCTGTGCAAAGTGTAGGCATTATTAAGGAGTCAGAATCTTTGTAATACTGCAACTAGAAAGTACAAACTACAACTATCATTGTCTGGGGCTATGTAAGATTCATTCAAGGATCGGATTTCATTCAGTATATATCAAGAAACAGAAACTTGTCAATGTACACTCCAGCTTAAATTACAACAACTGAGAGTCCAAAGATTGTCGATCTTTGTCACGAATATTATATACTATGATATGCTCATTATTCCAACCACTTTCAAGAATCGAGTTCATACTACCTTGCATTCACTAAAACAGCATGCGTGTTGGACAATGTAGATGCAATGCATATTGAATAACAAAACTTGTTAAAAGTGTAACCTATATGCTCATCAACTAGAGTGGTTCCTCGCTGAAAATGTAAAATGCATTATCAATTATATAAATGAGTAGAAATATGAAACGTTATAAAGTTTTCGTTGACGAGCATTTTTTAAGAATATTTCCAAGAAAGAAACACTCATTTTGTTTCGTTTATGTTCAAAGTTTGCTTTCCCAGCGGATTAGAACAGAACTTGATTGTTAGTGTCGCATGGTTTACATCCTGTTATGCTTAATGGAGCAGATATTGGAATTAGAACTAATATTTAAACATTTTGTGGTGCTGTTCAGGTACATTGAAGTCTAACTTTGTGCGAGGACGACCTGCGACCATGAGTGTTACAAGAACATCCAAAGAATCCTTGCTTACGGGCTCGGCTAATCATAGCCCTTCAGCGTTTGAGCGTTCTTCATTCACGTAAGCAGAAATAATCTTGTGCTAAATATAGATTCTTCCGAGCTAAAACAAACAAAGTGTATATAGTGTTTAATTCGTAATAAACAAACCACTGATTTTCTGGAACTAGATATGGAATGCCTTTCACCATGACTAGATTCGGTCAAGGAAGACTGAGCACACATTCGGGAAGTGTGTCACCTCCATCAACTCCAGACTCGACTGTTAAAACCAGCTCATACGTGAAGAAACCATATCTTGGATGGAGATCACAAGAACGATTGAATCCGCAGCTGCCACTGGCGTTTCAACACCTGGAGCTGCCACTACTGCCGGCACGCCAAAACTTTCCATATACTTACCACCAGCAGAGAGATTAGCTGCCGATCTTATAGCATCCCGAGCTAAATCTCCTCATCCGCCCGTCAGACCACCTGTCAGTGACAGGCCACCTCTACCAAGAGCCCCACCAAGATCTGAGAAAACTGTCCTATCAAAAAATCACGCAGGACTCGATGAGCCAGTCGAGACTGCAGGTGCGCATTGTTCCTCTCCAGTGATGAGCAAGCAGACTTCTTCCTTGGCTGTTGCTACCAAAATTCCCAATCCGACCAATGATTCTCATCCTTCTTCACAAGAGTTTAGTTCCCAAAATTCACAATCTTCACATAGAGCGCAGTCAACAAAGGTTTCCCCTGATGTTCACGATTCAATTCGCCAAGTTACCACCGCCATCAGTCATTACATTAATCGAGATCAAGAAGGCCAACCCCAGCACAAAGTTAAACCAAAAACAGGAAAGAAACAGGCAATCTGGATTGAGTCCTCATTTGTTGGCCAGAAACCACCGTCAAAGTAAATCTGAAATGATCAAATTTCCCCTTCCACAAAGCATTTAAAATTGGATGGTGTGCAGATGCTATTAAAACGGTTTTCTTTAATTTAATTATTTGCTATATTAGCTGTAGAAAACCGTCTATTTATTACTGCTATAAACAAAACTCTTCGCAATTGTACTGCAAGTATTTTTCTAATCGTTAAAGAAGATTATATTCAATCACAAAATCGAATACGTAACATAAACAAATAACCAAAGGAGTATTTAATACAGATTTTTGAGAATACTTTTAATGTTAGATTAGACATTTAAATGATACTGCGTAGTATGTAGAGAACAGAGAGGTAGATGGAATATACATATAATCAAAATTTATATATGTATGGTAAGCCATGAGGTTATTAGTAGATTTTAGTTAATTTTTTTTGTTTCCTTTTCCAATTTTTAAACAAAGATATCATGCATGACAAAGAGTAAGGATTTTTAACGTTATAAGCTTGGTTGTTAAATACATTGACGTTTTATACTTAACAGAAAGATGACTGTTGAACACCAACCAACTATATAGGTTATCATGATATCATAGCCACCCCACAGGCAGCTAAAAACTTTTATGTTAAATATATTATTTTATGCATTTGTTAGTTCTCATTAAGCACGTGTTATTATTATTTTGAATACATATAGTAAATTATTGAGTTATTATATACTTAACCCAAAAACGCCAACGTTTGTTTGTCTTTGGTTTATGGATGTTTGAGTGTAACTTGTTGTTTCATTTCCGTTGTTGAGTTTGTAATTCATGCTTCATATGTACAATATCGTGCACTTTTTGGATGTTACTGGCGCAGTCTGCATAAAGTTGTTTTATTTCATATTACTGCTTTTAAAAATGATGTGAACATACTTGAGTCGATAATTTTAAATAAAAAGCGTATCTGTCTATGGATAACCAATTTATAATTTTTTGTTTCTACAAGTCATGATTTCCCATACCACCAAAGGTCAAACCATTCTGCATTATCCTGAGTCGGGTTCCTGGAACTGCAATAATTGTTTATCATAAACTTCTGCTTGCTCCAATAACGCTCTTGGGTGTGCTCCTACTTTCTACCACATGAATAAATGAATATCTCATGAAAGTTCAACATTTCCATGGTTTGTGAGACACATCTGCATGCAAAGTCCGTTTTTGAAACACTTGAATTTCAGCTTCATTAGAAATAAAAATTATGAATGATGTTTTATTACGATATGAATCCCATACCTGCGATCTCATAAATAATTTAGTACATGCAACAACTATTCGACACAAATCTTTTAATACATCACACCTTATCAATCAATGATCGGTCCTACTCTAGATGTATGAGTCCAAAATGCACACCAATAGCAGCAATGGACAAACTGAAAATGATAAAGAAAACTATAGGGCATTCGAAAATCAAAAGTTACCATTAACACCGTCGTCAGACAATTCTGATGGTTCTCAAAGTTCAAATACAACTTTCTCTGCCATTATAGAAAAAGGAAAGGCTTCAATTCTGGCTGGAAAGGGTGATTTTGATACCCGAGAATCTGAAAGTTCTGGAAACATAAGTTCATCCGTCGTCCATCCATTCTCAAGGTCAAAACGATGTGCCAAAGAAGAAGATTCGGATTCCCAACACTCGCTTGTCGAAGAAGTGGAATCGCGCAATTTTTCCAAGCCACAAACTGCCTTCAGGTATCGGCAAATGTTAAAGAATTAGAAGAATAGGTAGATACATAGAAAAGATAGACTTATCGCTAAAAAATAATGATGCCCATTGAACTCTACTGACCAGTGAGAGCGATGAAATTTATACCGAGAATCTCGCTACTACCTCCGGAGGTTATGACTCGTTGACCCGAAATACTACCTCTGCCGTTTCAGCAGATTCACATGGAACTACAATACAACCAGGAAAAACTACAGAAACAGTGAACACTTGCACAGAGAACGAAATTAGAACTCGTAACCTTTTAAGAGAAAGTTACTTTCACTTCAAAAATAACAACGTTTATCTTCCATCATACAGTCCTATTTCATTTCAAATAGCCCCATCTGAAGATACACTACCTGCATTGAAAGGTAAAGGTAGCAGCAGCAATCTACACTGTTATCCAGGTACTGAGCGAACCTTAACGGTCTCCGATGGGTTTGAAACGCAGTACTATTTAGCCCCATTGCCATCCGCAGTACAAGATGGTGATCAAACTGAAAACACCAACGACTGGGAGAAGCTTCTTGACACGGAAAATTATGGAGACTGTATCAGGGAGACAGGGAAAGTCAGACTAAACGAAAAAATCTTAAAACTTGTTAGTAATTCAAGCCTTAGCAGTTGGAGTCACTGTTCTTTGCAGTCGCATCTTTCCCAACTGAATTGCAGAAAAAGTGTCTGCAAAGACTTGGACGAACACCCACCATCAGGTTCTAACAACGATGATACAATAACTATTGATGGCAAACCGATGGCTTTCATTGAGCTTCATCACCAATTCCGACCTTCTTCCAGGTACGCAGTAAGTAAGTAATCAGCAAGTTTTAAAGTTGATACGTCGCATCTCGAAAATTTCTACAATTTGGATCGGGTGGTAAACATTAGAGAAAGTGGACCAGAAGAAGACGCGGAGAGTTGCGTGATAGGAAAGCTTTCGAAAGACAAAGCAAGACTCGGAGAAAGGACCATGTGCTCCATCAACTCTATTGATAGAGTTTTAAAAATTCAACAAAAATACCCTGATGCTTTCCGAGCTATGAGAAAAATATGCATGAGAAGATTTAACAATTTTGGCATTGATGACTTGAGAACGGACTCAGCATCGAGGGAAGGTCGTTTCTTCAAAGTTGGAGATAAAAAATTAAAGAATGACAGCATTACAGCCAACGGATCCATTGCCACTGAGAGATTTAATAGTTCTACTACCAATACTAACCAGTATTTCTCTGCGGACAGAGTATACGATACTACTACTAGTGAAAGTAAGAAAAGCGTAATCCGTACCAGTGAAAGTGAAGATAGAAATACAGCGGATACGTGTGAAAAGAGTTCAAGAACAGGAACGACAGGAAGGTCCATTAAAAGGTAAAATTTAACAAAGTTTCATGACAAAGAGAAGGTCTGTCTATCAAAACCATTATTATAACAAGGTTATAAAAGTACTGATTGTTTTCACCAGCCTAAGTCTAAGTGTTCAAGGGAATACTTCTACGATTCGGAATATTTCGAGCTCTTCAGTCAAAGCGTTTTCTGAATGTATCAGCAATTCTGTAAGCAGACAAGGCGACGAAGAAGGGGCACAAATGTAAGTACCAAATATTATATTAACATCGTTTAATTACTTAATAGTTTGAGAAGAGCTGCTGCATCTGCTTTTTTCATGTCACGATGTCACCCAATTGCAGAAACAATAAAACACAATGCCCAAATTCCAAATCAAGCCAGAAAGGGAGCTTGAATAAAAATTTTGCGCTTAGCTGCTTTTTAAGAAGGATTTGTAAACGACTTTCGAACCATTAAGAATAAGTTTATTCTGATCTTGTGAAAACAAATAATTTATTACAACAGCTTTCAACAACTATTAAAACCAAAATTTTCAAGTAGACAAATGCTTTAATGGTGAAGTGAGTGGCAGTAAAAATAAAATATTTTCATATAATTATAATTCATTATCTGATTGAAGTCAACAGGTACATCATTGAAGTAATACAACAGAAATGCAAGGAAACGATAAACTATCTATGGTTTGGGTAACATATTAGTTCCAAATTTTCCATTTTCAGACGACGATTTCTCGTGGTCCAACAGCCATCGCTTAATTTCCACTCCACCATTATAGTTGCCTAATTCTGAATTGGATCTGACTACTCTGTGACATGGAACGAGAACTGGGTTTGGATTGCACTTCATTGCTGACCCAACTGCACGAGCTGCTTCTATAAAATACAGGACGATTTGAAAATGTTACATGCATACAGTCTCTCACCAACATATTAGTTACCTTTTAAAACGATAATGCAAATGTGACATAAATACATACTTGGATGACCCACAAGATCTGCCAATTCACCATAGCTTACAGTTTCACCGAAGGGTACTCTATCACGCAAGGTTTCCCATACTTTCAGCTGAAACTCCGTTGCAGAGGGTGCACAAATTGCAATTGACTTTGGGAATGTCAGATGAAGCTTGGAGGGCTCACTGAAGTACAAATGGAACCACTGTGCTATTTGTCTCAATATTTTGTGTGGGTCATCATCGCCCTTTTTCACGCCAGCTTTAGGGAGAGCGTCTTCAATGCTTTCAAGAACGTTGATACTGAAGAAATTCAAAAAAAAACAGATGCAAAGTCGTAATATCACGGAATTTTGTTTTACCTATCTAAGATTTAAGCATTGCAGACCATAATAATAATTTAATAATAATAATAATATTAGCTGTTACCTTAAATCAGGATTGAAGCCCAAGTCTCTGCTACGATCCATCGAGTGAAGTCCTTTTGTACATGCCTGAACGCTATATTCGCCAACTGGGGTTTTTACAACCATGCCCAGGATTGGGGTTGCAGAGGATTTACAAGAATTTCCATTGGTTGCCATTTTTCGAGACACCTAAAAACACAAGTATTAGTTAGTGGTTTTTACTATTGACCAAATTGGACTAGCAAGAACAAAGTACATCCTTTAGTAGGTAAAAGCACGATGTTTTAACATTAAGATTTACTTACAGTTTCCACAGATAGAGGATTAGAGACTGGAAAGCGAAGTCGCCAAACACCACTGGTACGGATTATGGATATTAAGACGTTGACTGCAACAAAGCAATAAGCATAAATTTCCGTCCGGGAATCGAAGAAACATTTGACGAACTATGCGACTAAATAACAATGCCTAGGGTTGGTGTAGGTACCTTAAACTTTGAAACTCAATTTACCGAAATGTTTCAGATACGGTTGGCTCCAAATTTTGCAATCCTATTGAAACAAAGAAAAGAGACAGCATCATTAAAGTAAGTTATAGTTGTCCCATACATGGGTAATATGATAAAATATCTTCAGATAGTCACTTTACGTTTGTTTGACGTTGTTTTACATTATCCATAAAACATGAGTGCAGACGACCGACTATATCCAAAGAACACTTGCATGATGGCATGATTACATGTGAATGTTGAATGTGTCTTCGAACGAACATGTGTGGTCGCTGAAATTGTGTTGAACAGCAACAAGTCAATGGAAATACATAAGCCATCAGCAGCTCCAGCCACCGGGAAGCCAGTCAAAAAGTGAGTCAAGTTGTTGTTATATTTGGGTATGAATGAAAGTATGGGAAGCCTCATGTTAATAATATTATTACCATACATGCATTTTAATACACGGCCAGACAAATCATGATGCATTCATGATTCGTATCTCGGTGGTAAGGCATTTGGTATTGTCAGTGTATCAGTTTTATGCATTTTATTTATCCACCCCTGCGAAGCGTCAGTCTAGCTAGAGTAGTAACGAAGTCAGGACGAACAAATCGAGTGAGATAGTTTCAGTTCATTTTTTTGTAACGTACTAAATCAGCAAAACAGGAAGTGCATTCGGATTTTTTAATATTTTGTGACAATTCAAACTTCAAATCATTTCATTATACCTGGAATTTACAACCAACCAAACCAACTGACATACTTTGTTCGAGCGATTTACGATATTGAAGCGAGTGGCAAGTGCCAGGAGGTAAAGACGTTGATAATTTGCCATTTTTAGTAATACATAAATCATTTTTGCATGCAGACAGTTCTGTCAATCAATAGGAATGGACTGATTTGGGTCCTTTTCAACTAAACTAATGTCCAATTTTTTCAATCCATTCTTGCAGGCTTGGAGCCTGATGGACAACCGTAGTCCGGCGTAGCGAGAGTAGCGAGTCTTAAAGACAGGGTGGAAGGACAAGCTAAAAAGGAGTGACATCACGTGCATTCAGCAAACACCAAGGTTGTCAACTAGTCATATTTTAAAAAAAATATTTAACTGTACTTGCATTTTCAATCTGGTGTAGCATTCAAACCATGTCTACGACATTGTAAATGTTGACATAATTGGAACGCATTTTATTTGCTTCGTAATTCCGCATGCTACGTATATGCACAAGTTGAAGCGAAGGTGGAAGGAGCAGTTGAGGTGGTGAAACGGACATCCAAACTGCAATGCATCATGTATTAGTTATTGGATTTACATATAACAAAACAAACATATAGAAGTATTGTTAGGTTCTTAGGCCTTTTTAACTCGTAATAAATTAGTTCATAGAATGTCATTGTAAAAAATTCGGGGAACAGCTATGACTCATGTCTTGCGAATCCTTGACAAAATCACAATAGAACATTTACTCGCAATGTTTTTTTTTGTATTTTACTAGCGAAAATATATTTTCATTCTTATCCATTTCACACTTGATAGTTTCAATTGTTCTATTTTTAACTGTGTGTCGCAATGGATTTTATATTTCGTCATATATATACATGTATATATGTGGTCCTGTATTTCTTTCAACCATGAATTCTTTTGCATACATGCTAAAGTAATGTGCACGATGAGCATTACCAACTGCCAGCTACTGCATGTAAATACAAGGGGGTTCATATCTTACAATTTCGAATACTCTCTCTAATTTTGTAGTAATGATTTGTTTATAATTCTGTTTCTTGTTACAGTAGCAGTTGGAGGTAGTACAGTTTGGAACTTCATTTATAGAAATCTTCCAAAATGTTATCCACTCTACTTACATCCATTAAGAAGATTACGATAGGAGAAGGTGTGGACGAGGGTATCAACGATCCTGAGAATGTCGAAGAAGAGCAAACTGCGGAGGATGATATCCAAGTACCTATGGTCAGTGTTTTTTAAACTTAATGGCTTTTAAAGCCTATTACGTGCCATTCATTTAGACAACTTTAATCTGATACGTATGTAAACCCGCGTTAATGAAAATAGTAAATCTATTTATTTTTAGGTAACGGGAGGAATAACGGCAAAAAGAGTAGTGACATCTCAAACCAACGATATTTCGTCTTGCAACGATGGAGAAGAAAGCAAAGATGAGGAGATTGAGAAAAAGAATGCAACTGGAACCATCACTAATTTGGATCCAATGATGGGGGAAGGAATAATAGATCGCCTCTACAAATTCAGCATTGCTCAATTTTGTTCCGACAATACTACGTTTCAACGAGGCTGTATGGTAGAATTTGAAGCTGTAAGAACTCTGAGCGCTCCACAATGGATAGTGACAACTATGACATTGCATGAATCTGACGTGGAAAAGACCAATCGGGAAAGACGAAAGTACAAGCGGGTTGTGGCACAGGTCCAGACCGTCTGTCGTGATTACATTGAGGTGTCTGCTGGAAAAAACAAAAACAGTCCTCGCACTATTCAAATACCTATGCAGATAATTAGAAGTATGAAAACAGGATTTCATTGGATGTCTGGTAATATGTTGTTTATTTAATTATTATTAAAATTCAATATAAGTTTGCTCACAGGTAGTCAAGTTGGATATTAGTATTAAATGTATAATAACTTTATGTAGGTGACTGGATGCAGCTTCATTTAGAAAATTTGTGGGCCGAAGACGAAGTGGTGAATGATTTTGATTTACCAGCAGATATAACGAGAGGAAGAATTTCAGGCATAGCTGCTTTGCAGTCAAAAATCATTGTTGGTCCAGTTACAAAACGGCATCACCATTTTCTTATTGACGACACAATTTACTTTACTCAAAGTGTCTGCAAATCTAAGCAGTTATTTCCGCTAGGAACGTTTGTAAAATGTACTGCAATTGCCTCAGAACAAAGAATTGTGGGAGACGATTTCGTAAGTTGGAGAGCCGTTAATGTGGAAAAATCTGGTTTCTTGCATTATACATCACCAGATGTGGTTGTGTAAGAAAAAAACAAATTTAATAGTTATACAAAATTTCTTCGACGATTATATTGTAAGTAATTAATTGTTAACACTTTTAAAGGGATCCAACTGGCGAGTTGATGAATGATGAAGGTTGTCAAGAAATTTTGTTGCGCCACAAAGATTTAATTATGGATAAAGAGGGCATCAAAATTACTCCTAAGGCAATCAGATTTCCTCCAATAACGATTGGAGAGTCCAATGCGACGACAATTACAATTTCAAACGCTAATCGACATATTGTGAAACTACAAGCTGTAAGATGCCACCAAGACACTTCAGTGTGTACTTTTGATATCATCATACCTGACAAACTGTCAGATGGTAGCGTAGCTATTTTAGGTGAGGGTGAAATAACTATTGACTTAGTCTGCCATCCATTGTTGATTGGGCGGACAACCGAGCTATGCATCTTCGACTTTGGGCCCTTCTGGATCGGAAGAACCATTTCGATCGTTGGGCAGTCAGAGGAGGAGAAACGCTTAGTAGTGAACGACATTGGAACCGAACGCCCCAACTACAAGAAGCAACATGGAGAGCAGGACATATCACAGATTATTACAGACAAAGATAGACGACGTGTCAGAGGCAGCCAAAACATTCGAGCCCCATTTTTTTGTCAAAAGCGACTACCCTTATATAAGGTTCCGAGTGACATGTGGCAAGTTTTGAAGGATGAAAATGAAGAAATGTTGAAGAACCTTTATCCAAATGCAATGCAACCGCTCAGCTACGACAACTACAAGGTAGAAACTTTAAAGTACACTTTTGAACATAAAATATGAATATAAATTCACACGCTTTAATATTTCTTGCAGCAAAAGTTCATGGTTAGCCTTTGGTTTGAAGAAATGGAAAATGATTTGAGACGACGGCAATATGATTTGAAAGGAGTCCGCCTCCAGAAAGTTGGTCCAAACTTCACGTTTCACGCACCGGGAATCCAGGAATTTCAGCCAGGCGTCAATGTTTCAGATGCCATTGATGTTTTTGACCCCGAGAATCCGCAAAGTAAGTGTTCAAGTGTCTGACTTTTTAACGTTGTTGAGTTGAAAATGAAAACTACGTCTGTCTAAATCATGTGTAAATCATTTTATCTGTGGTTCTAGATGCCAAGTATCAAGGAACAATTACAAAAATTTTCGAAGCGGAAGTCACTTGTGCGTTTGGAGATGCGTTTAATCAACAGTACACCGGATTTCCATTGACCATTCAATTTTGTCTTGGTCGAACAAACTACAAACGTTGCCATTTTGCTATACAAACTGCGTATGATTATCTGGGAGAGCAATTTTTATTTCCTCCAGATGACATTGTGATTCAGTCTGCAAGAATTTGCATCCTTGAGGATGATGAGATAGGAAAAGACGAGCCGTCGAGTGTCCCCGCTATTCGGGCCGAGGTAAGTATTTTCGTTGTTTTTGAAACTTGATCTGTCATACATCAATTTTGTACTTGCAATCTGTTTATTTATCTGAAGCCTAACCAGACCAGTGCCAATGACTCGTCCATTTTTCGTAAAGCGTCCCATTCCATGCCAATGACGTTATCACAATCAACATCCCATTCGAATAATGGAGAAACTAGTGGTAGACGTGTTAGTAGTCTTCGTTCAAGATTTGTCAGCAATACAGCAAGTAAACCTTCGTGCAGCAGCGCAAAGCTCGAGTGGTTCAACCGGAATCTAAACGAAGAACAGCGTGACGCAGTTCGGCGCATTTTGCGTGGCCAAGCCAGACCCTTGCCCTACGTAATATATGGTCCTCCAGGTATAGTTTTTACACCTTCTTGGTAATTATTACTAGCTGAGAACGAAGCTATTATACGAACTAAAACTAAATGATTATTCAGGGACAGGAAAAACGGTTACTCTTGTGGAAGCCGTCATGCAAGTAAACATCCTGGATAAAAACTCAAGGTATGCTTGCTATTTTGATATATTCAATCATAATATTTGTGAAAATGTCACATATAATTACTTATTACTTACGTAGTCGTGTTTGTAATTTTCTTTAATTTGAATGTTCTAAACGTTTAGGATTTTAGTGTGTGCACCATCTAATGCAGCAGCTGACATTATAGCTGAATACCTAGCAAACAGTAATCAATATCATCCTGGTGACTTTGTACGTCTAAATGGCTTCTTACGAGCGGGACAGGCATCAACTGAAACCATCGCTCCATTTGCCACTGACGGAGAAGAATTAGCTAATGTTGCTATGCACAGGCTTATCATTTCCACTTGCATAACCGCCGGACAGTTCTTCAGTTTGGACTTGTCTATTGGACACTTTACTCACGTGTTTATCGATGAAGCTGGGTACTGCACAGAGCCTGAGGCTATGATTCCTTCCGTGCTACTCGCTTTAACGAAAGGTGGTCAGGTAAGTATGATGTGTTTGTAATAAATCCGATCCCTATGTACTGGGATATCAGTTTGATTGAGTTTTGGGTATGTTTTTGTAGTTAATTCTGGCTGGTGATCCAAATCAACTTGGACCAGTTTTGATGAGTGATGTAGCCCAAAACTGCGGGCTGAACAAGTCCTTTTTAGAACGATTGATGACAAGAAAGTTGTACCAACGAGATGTTGGTCGCTTTCTGAAAGAAAAACATAATCCATTAGTTGTGACAAAGTTGATTAAAAACTATCGAGCTCATCCTACGCTATTGAAGCTCCCTTCACGACTCTTTTACGATGATGACTTGCTCCCGCAAGCAACTTTTGACGAAGCGCTTTCCCTGTGTCAGGATCCAAACTTGAAAGACGTGCTTGTGACTCAAGGAGTTCCGCTAATTTTTCACGGCGTTCAAGGCAAGTGTACCAGGGAACGGGACTCTCCAAGCTGGTGCAATATGGCCGAGGCAGTTCAAATCGTCCATTATGTGTTTAAGCTTGTTGGACATGGATTAGCAGTTGAAGATATTGGAATCATTACCCCGTACAGAAAGCAGGTATGTATAATAATGATAAGCGATTTAACAATATGACAATATGTATTTACCAATCAATATATATATTAAATATTTATAAATATATTTAAAGATTTGATAAACTTTTGTTTATACAGGTGGAAAAAATTCGAATGGCATTGGAAATGAATCTACCTGGCAAAGAAATTCCAAAAGTGGCATCAGTTGAAGAATTTCAAGGTGGAGAACGGAAGGTTATCATCATATCCACTGTACGGTCAGTAAATGAAGATAAAGTGGAAAAAAGTTTAGAGCGTCTTGGCTTCCTATACCAACCTAAGCGATTCAATGTAGTAATCACCCGAGCCAAAGCTCTGATGATTGTTGTGGGTAATCCACACGTTCTGGCAAGAAACAACTTTTGGCTGCAACTTCTTAGATACGCTATTGAGCTCAATGCATATAAGGGTTGCAATTTGCCTGTCAAACTCTGTCCTTCCATTCGAAAACTGGTTGGTAAGGATGAATCTGAACCAACCGTGGAAACTGATAACACTGAAACTGAGCAGGGGCCCAAGTCCCAAAGTTTAGAAATCCCTGCTGTTACAACTAGAATCACTCCTCATTCCACCCATACTGACGATCTTGAAATTTTTGACGATACTATTGGTCAACGATTTTAATTTTAAACAGCAATTGCTGTTGGCTCATGGGAATGTTTTTTAGTGATAGACAATTTAGATGTAGAGTAAATGTTATTTAATGAGTCCTAAAAATTAAATTTTTATTTTAATTAATGATCAGAGAAATCTGCAGCAACTTTTACAAATATAACTTTATTGTTTATGTTAACTATTTCAAATAGTCTATTTGTTTTTTAATATAAATTTTGGAAGATTATACTAATGACTTTTGAGTATACAAAAAGGTTCACCAGAATCCGACAAGAATCGTGTCTTGGATTGTAGAAAATGCTTGTTTTATATATTAACTACAATTGATAATCCCAATACTACTAATACTTAAAATGCAACCATTGTGTCACAGTTGAAACTTGGAATGTAACAGGTTTGTCACATTGTATTCCTTCAACATTTTGCCTCTATAGCAGACAGGAAGATCATGAAAACGAGATTCTGTCAATTTAGCTGTTGTATAATGGGAATACTAGCTAACCCTGAAAAGTAGTAATAGTAGTAGTAGATCTATCATTTCACCGATAAAATGTATTGTCGGTGAGACTTCGTTATCTCCGATACATCTTACAATATCATGTAAGATTAGATCTGAGTGATTATATTAGAATGCATTTGTAAATTGAGTATTACAAAAGTATTGAAATGAAAATCAAATGAAAGAGGACTTATGAAGGAGTTATGAGGTTTTATGAGTTAGACGTAGAATAATTGTAAAAGAAAAAACGACAAAAAATACATGCAAAAAATATTTCATTTTATGAATTGTTAGTAGATAGTTTATGTTTGATCAATGATGATAATGATAGCAATAGTAACATGAATAAAAAATTTGGTCTGTAATTTAAATGTCGAATCTTAAGTGATTCTTTATTTACTCAATAACATAACACAAGTTCATAAATCAGACTTGACATCAATTCAATACACAGTTAACCCTAACTAATGATGCAGGACAGCGGTACTTTTCAATGAGGTCTCTGTTTCATTATCTTCATTTATATCTATTACTTTTCTAATAATGTGTTTCAACTGATTAACTGAAATTTCATCTTTTGCAGCGGACAAAGGAATAATTTTATCAAAATTCATAACTTGATCCGGAACAAAATCTTCAGACAATGTTCTCATGTACTTTTCATATACACTTTGGTCATTTAATGTGTCTTTTATAAGACAAATTTTTTCATACGATCCGGGAAGGTCAGACTTGTTAAGGACTAATATGGCCGCCTTTTCTGTCAGCTCCTCTTTGTACAGTTCTAATTCTCTATTTAAAAGTACAATGGTTTCCAACGCTGACCTTTTTGGAAATTGTGGACTTAATTGGAACCCATGAATATCGACAACAAAAAGTAAAACTTTGGTTCTCTCCACGTGTTTCAAAAATTTATGTCCCATTCCAATGTTAGCGTGAGCTCCTTCAATCAAGCCTGGCAAATCTGCTAAGGATATTTGACGATAATCAGGGTACTCGATGACTCCAATGTTAGGCCGAACGGTTGTAAATGGATACGAGGCAATTTTCGGAGACGCCCTTGACAAAGCTTTCAGCAACGTTGACTTTCCAGCATTGGGGAAACCGACAAAGCCGACATCAGCAATAAGTTTTAGATCTAGCGTAACATTATGTTTTTGACCAGGCTCTGCTGAATATCCATTAGCAGGTGAACCACCTACTCCACCTTTAGCCACGACAACTTTCTCTCCATGTTTGTTGATTTCCCCAAGTTTGTGTCCAAACTCAGTCACAACTGAAACACCTACTGGCACTGGGAAGGTTACCGGCTTGCCAGGTTCACCATACAAACAAAAGAACTTGGCATCAGCTCCATGATTTCCTAAGAATCTTCTCGAAGAATACTTTTCGCAAATTTTCTTCAGAGTTGCCTCCTTGTGTCCTACAGCAATGATATCACCACCTCTACCACCGATCCCACCCTTCTTTGGCAGTCCCTGTCCACCGCTTCCTGCTTTTGTAAAAATTCTCAAACTGTCGTAAAATACCGTTGAATTGGACTTCTCCTTCCTTGCCGGTTTTCTTTCCTCAGCTTGTGCTCCATCCTGAGAGTTGCCTTCATCCCCTGAACCCGTTCCCTTCATCAAGGAAGAGCTGCTACTGTATTGACACGACGGGATGAACTGGAACTTGCGAGCTGATTTATGGAATAATTGTCTCCAATTCGTCCCATATTTCAAGAAACCAGTAGAGCTGACATTCCCTGAACAATAGCACCAACACTGTGAAGCGTCGCTGGTAACAGCTCGAAAACTTTGCAGCGTGTGAACAAACCGCATCTCGAATCTACATGAATGGTCAATGTTAAATTTAAAAAATTAGAGAAATACTAATAATCATTACCAAACGCAAGCATTCTCAGCAAACTTACCTGAATTAGAATTTGCTGTCAAAATCAACGGAACCACTTACAGCCTTTACAATAGCTTAAACGGTATACATTTCCTTCCACAAATTTATCTACTAAAACGAAAATTAAACCTTATCATACAAGAAATAAACAAACTGTTAACTATTTGCATTGAAAATTTGCAAATTTCCATAAAGTCAAATCTGTATCTGAAAAGGAACAACAAATACACACTTGACTTGAAAAGTGCCTTTACAATCCAAAACAGAGAAAGACACATTTTGGTCAAATTTGGCGCTACCTCGATGCTCCTGTTTTGGTGTATTAGCACAGGTGAGATAGGATTGAACCTGAGATGAGCTTGCTCATTCTGCTATCTGCTCTGAACACCGCAAATACTCTTTGAAAATGGTTGTGATTGGCTCCCGTCACCAAAGTCGGTGAGATCATCAGCTGATTCAGGAAAATTTGTATTGTTAGAAAATTTAAAATGTGAAAACATTCCGTAAGCTACCTGTTAGATCTTTTCGGTGATCAAATTTTTGTTGCGGTTTGAGTTACTTTGAATATTTTGGACATTATGGTTTAATTACTTATCACATGATTTAGTTATTGCTAGTTGTGCTCAGGTGGCTAAACTAAAAGTATTTATATCACTTTACTTCGTTCACATCAACACTAGCCTGTGGAACACTTCTGATGATTTTGGCCCAAGAAAACGTTTAAAATGCATTACATTATTTTATTATTAGGGTTTTATTTAGGATTTTATTTTTAATTAGTTAGATTGTTGTTTACGGTTAAGGACGGTGTGTTTGAGATTTTGCTAATTTGATGTTGATGGACAGAACAAGTGTTGGTTCAGTTGTAAATGGATGTACGTGTAAAGTTGTAAAGTGAGTTAACGGGCGAAAGGCTTACATATATAGTATATAACTACAGCTTACTTCGTAACTGCTAATTTTGAGCAATGGAGGTTGACGGTGTTTTTAATGGTAGATGTTATTATAAGTAATTAGTGTTTGGTTATTATTTCTATTTAGTTACAAACATTGTGATGTTGCTATTATTTAACGCCGGCTTATTGATTAATGAAATTGTGTTCCTTCGTGTTATATTGTTCTGAGGACTTTCAGTGATCAGTGAGAAGATTTGTATGAAGTAATATCAGATAGAATGCAATGACAAGCAGCAATTAATAATAAGTTTACAGCTGTCTGGAAACGTTTTGGGAAAAGTTTAAAATCTAGGATTGAAGAGTGAAATTCATCAGAAAACATTATCTGTAAACTACGTAAACTTCGATGGTTTAAATGAAGACTATGGCTATGGCCGCAAACGGACGTGACGTTATTTGTCCACATTTGTGCCTTCAAAGTTGCGCCATACTCGTAATGGCGATTCTCATCGGTGGGAAGTGAGAGAAAGAACTGTATAGTGGATCAAGACAATTTAGATGGAAATAAGAGCAATGTGAATAGTGAGGGTGATGAGGAGCGAACGTCAGAAAGTTCTGAAAATTGTGATAGAGTATGTAACGAAAGCAGCTTGCCGAGAGTCATATTATCTTGTCATGATTGTAATGAGTTATTAGCGTCAATATTCCTCCCCGATTCCCGTACCACCTGTGGAGATGCCTGGAGCCCAAGTGTAACTGTTACTTTGTTGGAAACAGCTAGCCGATCACTCTCAGTCTCACTGCCAGGTTAGTTAGCTAGAGCTAGCAGTAATTTTATTTTACAGAGTTTTGCAGAACTATTACGTCAATTTCTGATCATGTTTGTTAACTTGAAGGACTACCCCACTCATGTGTTGCAAGAAAATTGCTGCCAGGTAAACGCATTGGTCAATGATTGTAACCATGAAGTATTCCCTGATCATCGTAATAGAAGAAATTGCTTCCTGGTATTTGGACTCCAGGATATCGCATAGAAAGAGGAAATCCCGGGTTGTATAATATCGGAAATACATGTTTCATGAATGCAGCTTTACAGTGCATGCTAGCTGTTACCCCCCTCTTCATATATGTTGGGCCAGTGTTAGCAATCTGCAAGGTAAGATTTTTAAACTATTGAAGTAAGATTGAATAACGTAAATGACATGAAAACTTAACTCATTTACTTTAATTACTTCCCTCAATGAAACGTGGTTTAGGTAAACACGTTGCTTTGAGTTATTTATGGCTGCTGGTCCGAAATGTGGTGTGATGACCCTTACAAGTACCAAAAAGGCGTAATGCCATCCAGACTTCTTCATCCGTCCGTCCGAGCCACACATCCGATTTTCCGAGGGTTTCCAACAGCACGATACACAGGAGTTTAAGGTTATTTATGGACACTCTGGCTGACGAAACTAGGGTTCCGCACTTTATATTTGATGACACAGAAGAAACGAAAGGAGATGTGCGGGATTCAGAAGATGGTAAGTAAAGCGTTTTGTTATAAAATGTCTTTTTTAGTCTTGTTTATTCACAATGTTCAAATTATTAGGTGGTTCTTCAGATTCTGAGACTGAGTCGTTCGAAACTTGCGATTCCGGAAATGCGTCTGAAGAAACAATGTCGACTGACGTACAAAATGGGGACGGTGGTTCTGCATCAAATAATCCTCTTAAAGATGTGAAAGTTGTGTTGAAATCAATCGTTTCGGAGATATTTGATGGACAAATCGATCTTCTGCTCAGTGTTTGTCATGCAAGCAGTAAGTAGTTGTAAAAATTATTTGAATCTGTGATTTTTTTCTTTTTCCGCGTGTATACTGGATTAATGGATTGAAATGATATAATGAAATGATACGATGACTCTGGATGATGACATTATTTATGTTAACATTTAGAGTTTCGTCACGCATAGAAGTTATTTCAAGACTTAAGCTTGCCAAATTCCACTAGAGGAGGAGCTTATTGCAATTAAGAAATATGAAAAATTTGAGCAAGATGAGTTCCGAAGATCTGTTGGGTTGGTTTGAATGGATATGGATTGGATGAAAAGCTTTATGTGGGGTCCAGCCCCAACTTTGGAAGACTGTTTTGCTGCATTTTTTTCATCAGACGAACTGAAAGGTTTGTATAGTGTAAAGTGTAGGTTTATTGGTTGTTGATGGTACTTCTTAATCCCTATAGCTCTCCATTCTGACTTGATTTTTTAAATTGTAGGCAAAAATATGTATTCCTGCGAAAGTGTCAAAATATATTCTGAGTAACGGTGTCCAGATGTTCCTTGTATGGCTTTGCCAGAATTGTTGTTTTGTGGTCTACGACTAATTAGGTGTCGTTAATATGTTATGGAATGTTCAGCGGGGGATTGAGTTATTATTGTTCGGGGTAATAGTTAATTGTCTGACAGTATGTTTTCAGGTTCCGCGTTGAGTCGGTGGATTTCCTGTGAGATCTTTATTCACGTTCGCTGTATTCTTCATTATAAATGGTTAATGGCATTGGTTAATAATGCATTATATGTAGATTGCCTATTACTTATTTTCTTAGCACCAGTCCTAATAAAATATATCCAGTCTAAATGGTGGTAGTTTTATTTTGATTTTTATATAAAGTCGAGATTGTGCCAGTTGAATGTGAGCCTACTCTTTTCAGATTGCTTGGCAATTATTGTTGCAAGATTTTCGTGTATGTGGCGTTGCTTAGTGTTGTGGCATTTTAAGTATATTCATTGACGGTTATGACGTACGAGGTTCGAGCAATTCGGTACCATGTATGTTACGACGTCACTGATGTTCGATTGCGCACAGTTTCAGACCGATAACAGTTGTTAACAATGTACTAAGCTATAATGGTTCCCTTTTTATATCAGTTACGTTTTATATTAGAAAAATGCATTTACATAACAGGGGGTCTGATGGGAGGTGTTATAATTTCATTTGTAATTATTATACATGTATTATGCTATTTTTATCGGGTTATATTGATATATTGTCGAGTTAAAATACGCGAAGATGTAAGTGATTGAGATAACGTAACTATTGGGTGTTGTATCAGTTCTTGGAACATGGTCCATTTGTGAGTTTAGTTTTGATATTTATTCTTGTATTTTTTTGTTTTTTTATTTTTATTTTTTGGTTTTTTATTATTTGTGGTGTGATAAACCAAACTCGACTGCGTTATTTGTGCTTTTGGTTGGTCGTTCGGAATGGTACATTTGTCTCAGAAAATATGCTTACTTCTATATTTATGTGTTTGGATGGAAGTATATGTTGGAGTTTGTTTGCCTATTGATATATTTCTTCAGACTGTAATACTGTCTCTGCATGTGGAATTCGTGAATAGGTGTGCCATATGAGTATGCTCTCACTGTTATCGTAGTTTTTTGTTTATGTGTGCCACGCGTTAGTATGGTTGTTACCTGTCAATCGCTGTTGTGGTTCTATAAGTTTGATCAGGTTATCGGAGTTTTATTTCTGTATCATACGCTTAATATTTGTGTTGGATTGGTTGTATGATCGCTGGAATTTTTCTAAATATCAGACTTGTTACGTATTTTAAAGAGTTGTTATACTGGTGGTATGGTCCTGAGTCATTTTAATGGTCGGTATTCTGTAAGGAAGTTGTGTAGTTATGATGCATGTGATTTTTGTGTCAATGTTCGTGGAGAAAACATTTAAATAAGCAATCTTTCTAATATTTCCTTTTTTTTCTGTGGTCATTTTCGTTTGGTATAGTTCAGTAAATAGTCTTACTAATACATAAGTCCTTTTATGTTTTATGTTTATTTCGGACTATTTGTGATCAGTTACGCAATTAAAAATTAAGGCAATGGAATTGAATATGGTATTAATATCTAATATTACGTTATTTGATAGCGATAAGGTGTGCGAGTCAAGTCATGGTTTATTATTTTATTTTTCTTCCTTCTGCCATCCGTTGACGAACAATATATTATCTGTAGGTTATTTATTCCAGGTTCGTTGTTTAGTTTGTTGTAAAGGTACGATTTTTTTCGTAGACGTATTGATTTGGATTGTAATAATATATTGTAATATCTTGTAGCTGACTGTTACTCATCCTATCTGTAGGTAATTAGTTGCATTCACATTTGCGAACTTTTTAAATTTATCTTCATGGATACATTATACACTGTGTTTAGTTATTATTCATCAGTAAGATTCTGTCGTTCACGAATTACCATCATTTGTAAGATTCATCGGTTCAGTTATGTTAGTTTGTATGCGTTGTAGTTGAATCTTCTGGATTAATAACAGCTTTATTGTGTAGGTCGTTATGATAGGTGACTCGCACTTAATTATCGTGTCAGGTATCTACATTGAGGAGGTGCGCAGTATTGAGTTAATAATGACGGAAGAGTAAGGATACCTACGTTGGTGTATTTGTGATTTGTATTCGTTGTGTATTGAATGTCGAGCGAAAAGCAAGGTATCATATAGAGTCTTATGATTCTTATGATTTCAGCTGGTATCCGGATATTTGGATTGGGTTTTTAAGCTCTGATCTTTAACGAATCTTTTATTGCATTAAGAGAAAGAATCGAATCTTAGGCAGTAGAGTCCTTACAGAGTCGATGATTCCGGTTGACTGAAGTTTATGATCGTGGTTGAACATTGTGATATAACTCATTCGTTTGATATAATGTCATTTTTACCTGTTTGCAATTAGAGGCCTGTGAATTTATAGTTGTCGTGCATTATTAAGCAAGTATAGTGTATATTCTACGCAAATTTCAGTTGTTATTTGGTTATCGAAAGGTATTCTAGAAGATAAAGATTGAACCCAATTGTAATTATAGTGAAAAGTTAGTAGGAAGACAAGGAGTTCGGATCTGTTAATAGATTGCGAATAGCAATGTTACATTCTTACTAAACTCTTGATCTTGATTGATTCTTAGAATTCTGATTTTTATTCTCTGCTAGTTATTGTGTTAGAGAACAATTTTGCTTAAGATGACATTTTAGATACTAAGATGTATTAATTTGCGATTTATTCAAATTATGTGTCTTGTTCATTTGCAGTCATAAATATTATTCCAGCCTTCATAATTATTTGCGTTTTAATTAATTATTTTATATTTGGAGCAAATGTTGTTCGATAAATCTATCAAGTATATAATAGTCATTAAAATCTTAATCATAATGGTTATACTTTTGTGATGTCTCCGAGCATCGTATAGATACATGAAAGATTGTCTGCGTTGGGATTTGCGCCTTGCTTCTTCTCTTTGATTGATTTGTTGACCGTATTCGATGTAATGAGAATGCTGGTGTTTTTGTACGCTTATTATTGAAGCTGAGGTGCATTGATTCTTCGAGATTCAGCTGTTTTGTGGCCAGCGGCTGTTAGTGTTTATGATTTTAATTTTGATAGCTGTCGTCATAATAGTACCTTTTTACGTGACAATACAAGTAGTTAGGCCTTGAGTAAACGTTATGACGTGCATACTTTACATTCATACGTGGAATTTACTAGATGAATTCTACGATGCCTATGCAATAGAGTTGAACCTGGATGGAGGAAAGAAACACACACAATGCAATTCATTAGTAAGCGTGTAGTAAAGCCATCATCAAAATTTTTAATTTAAAAACTTTTAACATTTAACATTAAAAACGTACGTGAAAACCTTTGGCACACATTGCATACGTGAGGTCGCAAGTCATAGGGCGTATGTTTTCGACGTACATGGACATCTAGCTCACGCTGGTGCCAGAACGACGACGGACACTGGAAACATAACTGTACGTTCGCCGTGTCTCAACATATGTCGCGAAAGTTGACTTTCACGTAAGAATTCTGCACCACACTGCTCACACACACATGACTTTATCCTTTCGTGAGCAAGTCTTATATGCTCGGAAAGCACGGAATTATCCGGATAAGTTGTTGACATGTGGGGCAAGGAATTGGGGTCAAGTTAAGCTCTTTAGCATGGTGTCGACACTGGTGCAACTTCAAGGCTTGCTCTTTCATGAAATCCTGTTCACAAACTGAACATTTGATGATATCCTGACTTTTGGGATTACGATGCAATTCCATGTGAGTTTGTATCCTAAAGTAGAAGTCAGAACTTTGCCGCATTCCTCACAAATTACTTCCACCTTATTACTCTTTAATTTTTCTTGCCGTATTTTTTCTTGACGTTCCTGTTCTTGTGGATTGAAAACTTCTGGATGGAAATATTTAATGTGTGTTTGAGGGTAGCGAGATCACAACAGCTAGCTGAACATATTTCACAGGAACGTAAACGATCGATTCTTCCTTTATGTTTGGTAACAGCTTTTTGATTGTCAAAAAGTCTAACGCACTTGTCACATCTAAATAAACTTTCAGCAGCGTGTGTAATCTCAATGTGGATTTCCAAGTTGCGAAGATCTTCGAAGGCCAAATAACATTGATTGCATTGTATGTACTTCCCATTCAGTGCAACTGTAATTGTACAATTAAAGTTTCTGATTATTCCTGACAATGATTACATCCGTAAATAATACAAATACAAGAAAGCTTCGACCTACTACTTACCACTGTGCACTGAATTAAAGTGATTTCGCATCACAATGTCCGAAAAACAGCCTTTACAGCCAGGACATTTCACTTTTTCTTGTTTGGAAGTGGAAGACGTATTACGTTTTCTGGGTGGTCGATTCCGATACTTTTCACGTCGTTCTACTGCTCGTTCTACTGCTTGGTCGTATTCCCAGTCACTTGCACTTTCCTCTGAATCCTCTGCATTAGATTTGATTTTGCGAACCTTTCTTTGATAACTTGCGACTTGAAGTGGCACCGGCACCTTAAATAAATTTAAAAAAGTTTCAGTGAGCACTGATAAACAGTGATAGAAAATTTAGGTAAATTCAGTACTATATAGATATACGTTTCTTAATAGATCGGCGACTGGGGTCTTCTTTTCAACTGTTTCTTCTTTGCCGCGTGTACTTCGCAAAGGGCCACGAGCAGTAACTATTTGAATAGAGCATAAATTATTAACAATGATGATGTACATTACTAACATTACCAAAAAGGAATTCCTTCCTACCAGGTTTCGGCGTAACAGATTCGCTTTCGACTACACGATCACTTTCGTTTTTCCTCTAGATTCAAATTGTCATCAACATGAGGGCTGTCTTCAGGGGGGAATGCAGGTTCTTCAAAATCGATAAAGCTAGCACTCTCGTCATCAAACTGCTCTTGCTTCACTATTCGACGTAGCCAGTCATCATTCGTGTCAAACAATAATGTGCTGCATCCATCTTCATCTGAAACATACGGACAAATTAAGAAAATTGAAATGTGGTAATAATTGGACATCAGTTCCTATTCTTCCAAATGTTCAACAACTGCATTACCTCTATCCAGTTCTCCACTCGACGCCATCAGTCTAACCTTGTCCCTTACCGGATTGCAACCTAACTTTTTAATTTGATTTGAGGATTCTGTGCTTGATTGCATACATTTAATACAATTCTTCTTAACCGCAAGCAAGCGTTTCCGCAATTCTGCCATTTGATTATGAAGCCTCATAGCTTGGATAACATTACGCTTGCAGTCTGCACAAACTGCGATTCCCCACGTTGAAGGATGTCCTGCCGTTTGTAAGAACATTTCTAGATTCTTCACAGGGACTCCAAGGATGACCCGAAGGACAAACATTGGGCCAAGCTGATCCAACGTTTCCTCATGCTCATGGGACTTTTTAAACAACGTTTTTAAGGTTTCAAAACTTCCATTTTCGTCCTCCCCTTTGAAGCAAAACAAACATTTTTCTCCTTGCTTCAGATTTGACGAACAAAACATTTTGAATGTTGAACTCTATTCGTGTTCTATTTAGCTGACATAAGAACTCTATCTCTCAACTATATAAATGGTTAAATAAACAAAAGCTACAATTAAGATCCAACAATAACAATTCACATTGACGGAGTAAACAGGAAACAATGTGAAACGTCGCGCCGGTCGCAGTGTATACATTCAGCTCATATTCAATGGTATACAAGTATACATATCGTGTGTGGTCTAAATAGAAGTGTATCTCTTGAGTTGGATGTTAGTTATATAGAGATGTTTTTCTGTGTAGCATTACTTACATGAGAGCCAAAGATGCTAAAACCGAGAAAAATCAAAAGTTAGCTTAGCAAATTAAATGTGTTAACAATCCACAAAAGATGCATTTTCTAAAAGTATGATTTAAAACATAAAACATTTTTAATACTCATGTCATGTATCATGTTGACATCACAAATACATCACGTTTTTTCCATTTTATACTACAAGAAAGTAAAAAGCATGTGATCATTATCAAGAAACAGCATTCACTGGGGTGTTGTTTGCTATTGGGATTTTAGGATAAAAATTGGGCAAGTTGATACTTTACAAAAATTGTCGCTGGGGACGGGTGTTCGGTGTCGGATCAAGTGTTAATATCGATCTATACTTTTTACTCCTTCTCACTTTCATATTAGATTAGTTTACAAACAGTTTATTTGTATGTACCTACTTAAAAGTTAACATGTAGCCACCGAATGATGAAATGGTGCAAATTAAACAATGCGGTATATATATGTTTTCTACATCTACTTACTTTTACGTGCAGCAATAAAAAAACCCTCATTTACATAACACCTGCGTTGACTTTCCTTTGTTGGTGGCACTCGTCTATGTATTTACAACAAATTCAAAAGCTATTGTATTCCAATGAAATGATCTAAATGAATGTGTAATCAACGGATAATCCCTGCATGCATTGCAATGTAGTATCTTATACGTACTTCGTGTGCTATTCGGAACTCTTGAAATATCAAAATGAACCTGGTCTGGTGTCGCATCTGGTCTCTCTGATTATCCCTTCCCCCTTTCGTTTAGGGATATTTTACTGATGCGCATATCATCAATAGATCGAATTATGACTTTACCCTTACCTTACTTACCTATCATACTTTCATCACACTCTACCTTATTATAGTCAAGAAAATGACGGATTACTGTCTATAATGTACTACTACTCAAATGAAGTATTTTACTAGTGACAACTATGCAAGCACATTAATACTTCATTATACTACACATCTCCATTCCCTACTACCATAAGTATTCAGTTATCGTCTAATCCACCCTTCTTCACGTATTTATATATTTTTATGAACAAGCTTCGCTTGTGGTTTAATAGATAACCGAAATCCAATACAGTATGATCCTATTTGTTAGAATTTTCATTTTTCTGTTTGTTTGTGAACTGATCTGACTACACTAAAATATTTTAGTCACACTGCTTCCCTTCCTTCATTACAAAATCTATCTTCAGGTGTGAAATCGTTTTTCAGCAATCACATTGACGTAGCAAAAGTATTCAATAATTTCCATAATTTTGACTCATCTGCCACTTGCATTGTATGAAGCATTGGAGCTACCTTATGAATAAAAGTTCATTAATTCACTATTTTACATTCTTTCATCTTTAAAACAAGCCCAGTATGCCTCTTTCAAATGCCTCTAAAGAGTCTGGATCAAGGCCAGCAAGCGCTACAATAGTAGGCACTTCTAAGGACAATGACAATTTAAGCCCAACACTTTCCGAAATATGCCCCGTTTGACCACTGAAGGAAATGAAATATCCCATTTCTCTTTCGGCAACAGATAGGACATCCTCAGTAATAACCAAAGAGTTACTGCTCCCGGTAGTGCAAGATAATTCTCTAGTCAATAACCCAAAAGTCAATGTCATCCGGCATATTGTAACTGCTCAAGCATCCAGAGGTCCAGAAAAAAATTGCACAATCCCTGCAAAAATTAGTGAGACTCTACAACACCCGCTGTTTGAGAAATCTGATATCAAGACAGAATCAGACTCGTTGAAGATGGAAGAAATGAAACCGGAAAAGGGCATTCCCATCCATACAGTTGTGTCTTCTTCCTCAACTTCAACATTATCATCATCATCATCATCCGTCATTAGAACTCTTGAATCCAATCCGGGTGAGCAAAGTGAAATGAAGGTTGAAACAAGAGAAAGTTGTACCATAGACATACAAAATGCAATTAACTTGAGTTCATCAACACTTCTTCCGGCTCATTCACCGACACAGCAAGATCCACATCAAAATCAACATCAAGCATTAACACACGCTCTCACTCAACCTCTCCGACAGTCCATAATATTTCATCACGGATATGAAAGTCTGGGTTGTCTCATGTGCAACCACCAGTTAATTCGTCGTATGAAGTAATGAGAAATGTCGGAAGCAGTGACAGCTCTTCAACCCAGCACAATGAAAACGCCGGTCCAAATCCAAATGCTACATTGATCCGAGCCCCGCAAGATGAGTATATCTTCACACATCAAAATCTTATGCCTGCCCCAATTTACACGACCAATGGTCAACAACAATTGCAGCATCACCATTTTCAATTAATTTCTCATGGACATGGCACCCAACTAAGAGGTAGTACAATGGGAGCAGGAAACACGGGACCGAGTCCTCACATTTACGGGAGAAGTGATGTCCTTGGATTTCCATCCGCTATACACATTGAACGCTTTCCTAACCCCGAGACATTGACAAGACATTGGAGATCCACGGGTCAGATTGTTGAACAAGGTATACAAACAAAATCTGAGTGAAAGCATAATGTGTATCATGATATTGAACTTTGTTTTCTCCACCTTTCTCAATTTTAGGCCAGTCAGTTGATATGCTTCCAGATTACAAAAAGTCTGCATGTGACCGAGAAAGGACCAGAATGCGTGACATGAACAGAGCTTTTGATATGCTGAGACAAAGACTACCCTATACAAAGCCGCCTGGGAAAAAGTTGTCGAAAATCGAATCTCTTCGTTGGGCCATCCGATACATTAAATATTTACAGTCCTTGTTGGACTGTCCCTCATCCTCATCACAAGTGGGAAGTTCCGCTGGGCCGTCAACCGGGCACTTTGTTCCGGTGATGTATGATACTCATCATCAAGGTGTGGTGAATATGTCACCTCAACATCAACAGTCTATTTTTGGATCTGCTGCTGCTGCTGCTCAAACATTACAAGCTGCTTCCACTCTACTACCGCACTATGGTCATCCTCATGCTTATCAGACATCTTACCTCTGTGCAACGGATCCGACACCATCTACTAATTTGTGTATTGTTGACCAAGCATTAGGGAGTAACGCAGGATTGGATGGCAACACTTCATCGGGAGGAGATTACATCAATTTACAACAACCATCTTCCGATTACACTATTCAAACGTTATCTTCTTTGTCGTCAACTGATCAGTCTTCAACGGTTCATCAACATGATGGATTTTATCAGGTAACCAGTAAAATTTTGTATAATAACATTAGTTTGGCAATTGTATTTTTATACAATAGTATGACAATATAAATGGTACGTATAAGTGCGTAGAATGCTTATGCAAATTTTGGATTGTTAAAGTTAGATTTTTGGATTTATATGGATTTGAAAAGAGTATGCATAGTAGAGGAATCATGATGTTACCTCCTTGATATGCATAATATGCAATTTAATTTAATACTAGAAACCAGAGCTAGTCATCATTTATTAACTTGTCAGTGTCAATATTCAGTCAAAGCTCGTTACTACTACTTTGTAATTAAATTACTCAATCGGTATTAAAACCAAAGTTGATTAATAATTAGGAGATAAAAGCAGACTAAATTGTATGGTAGGGATGAATAACTCTTTCAATGCATATGACATCAAAATGATACATTTCAAAGCAACATCAAACACGTTGGCTTCACATCTATTGTCAGGTTTTACTCGAGGATGGCTTCTGCAACGCTGACAGACAAAGGAAAGTGACATTTTATTTCAAGCACACTTTCACTCTTTCATTTCCTTTTCACAATCATTGGTTGTGCTTCCATAAATTGAAAGATTATAAGACTATACTCAACTCTCTACGTATAATTATAGCAGCCTTGGGTTTCCTATAAATACAACGATCTTCATAGCACTCCTTTTGTAATTTTTCATGTGTAGTGTTAGTGCTTCAGTATGTATTGAAAAAATTTCGGTTTTTAGGTTTGATGAGGCAGTAACCATGACAACAAAATATAAACAGGAATCCATAAAATGCATGTCCGTTATGGACATTCCAGTGTTCCAGACTTACCACTACTTCGGTGCATATGTGGTTTTATTTAGACCCCCGATCGGTAGCCCGGATTTTTACCAGAGACATTCTGTGTAAAGCTATAGTTTTTACGTAGCTTTTCATAACAAAACATTTCCAAATTTCTTGTACCCTTTAAATAACTGGAAACTTATGTACTTTGATATTTCTGGAAAAATACGATATTGAAAGTAAGGACTCAACACAATTAAAATGACGCTACGAAGTAGAAAAGATACTGCAAACACACCCGATGAAGAAGCAAATAGCAGGTACACATAGAAATCCTCTAGAAATCTGCGTAGAAAGAGATGTCCAGCGACAAAGTTGTTTTCATTGTTTCTCACTCGTCTAACTATATTCCCATAATGAAGATATAATTTCATTCCTAGCTCTCAGAACCTCTGGGATGCCGCATCCGACAACAATCAAGAAAGTGGACAGCGTGCAGCAGCTAAAAAAGTATTGCGAGCCGAAGACGTTTCAACGATTCTCGTTTTAGGCAGCAGATCTGGCGTAAGTATGAATCATTTGCACATGCTAATATAAAAATTATTGCGATTCACCAGTCCTCTAGAGAAAACCTTTCATAACTGAATTGTAGGTATTTGTTTGGCAAAAGCAGGAGTATGAATGTGTATGACACAGGAGCTTTGTTGTTTTCAAAATCTTCACCAAACTTCGTCGTCTATTTCTGTAGCATAAGCAAATTTATTAACACAGTTATTCACACTCCAAAGTTGAATACAAAAATTTACATGGTTAGTTTAGCTTTGGATTGCTTAACTGGTGTGAGTTTTGCCATATTGTTTCTCACTTGATACTTAATTTTTGAATGTACACACATAATTAAATGTACAACAACATTCTAATAATGACTTTTGGTAACATCCATTTGACATTTCAAAATAGCAGTTAGCACCGAAAAAATTATTTCAGTATTAGTAAATCATTATACATTACTTGTTTTGCACGTATGAGCAGTTAAGCTTACACGTGTGTGCGAACGTCTTTAGAAAATACTAAAACTATTTCAATGCTAATCATTCAGCCAAACCACTTCCCTAAACTATTTGCAATTCAAGGGTTTATCATCATAAATATAAATGTCAGCGTAGCCCCATTGAATAAAGCGTGAGCAAAAAATCAATTCATTGATTCATTCACTAAGGATCAATGATCAGCACATGCATGTTATCATTGCCGTTTCTACATAATGTCAAACTAATCGAAACAGTATGTCATGTTTGCATGTAGCTCCTCCGCCTATCTTTTTTCTGCTTCTATTGTTGTAACAAGTAGTCTTAGGAAGTTAGGTTGTATTATGATAACACGTTGCTGTTTAGTCTATTATTGTAATTTTCAATGCATATTTAACAACATCGATTAAAAACTCATAAATCCGGTTAGCAGAAGCAATGACATTGGACTTGAACCATAAGGTTACACACTCACTCACGGTAACATGTTGATACGTGTCCTTGCACGTCTATGATAATTATCACATTTGACGTCTCACTGATTACTCATGTGTAGTGCATATTTTTCATGATGTTCATATGTCAAGTCTGACATCGGCAACATTAACATTCAATAGTGCATATCGAATATAATATTATAACCAATAATTTTATAAAATGGACATTTTTATAAGTTTGAAGCTAGTTAATGTACATATTGTAGGAAGCAATTTTTAAAGAGTTACAACTTGAATTTTCATAGTTAATGAAAATATTGAATAGCTGATACTATCGTTTAGCAATACTGATTATGATATGATTTATTGGGGTTTTTTTGAACAGGGAAAAAGTACATTGATTGGGAGACTTCTTGAAAAGAACGAGACACCCAAACCAACCTTAGCCCTTGACTTTACGTTTGCAAGGCGAACAACCCCTGACTTGGTAAAAAGTTGATTGTTTTATGGCACATGGAAGAAGAAGCCTTATTCTTACAATTTTTTGATTATGCAAAATGTATTAAGTTGTGTAATTACATTATGCATAATATTAATACTAAATAGGGAAGTTCATCAAGATGCCTAACTAATTTCTTTTTTCAATACACTTTGCACCGTTTCATATGATAAAGGCTTCTTCTCTAAGGCATGATACATGCTTTTGTACTTCATGTTGATGGATTCTGTCTGTTATGACTTCATTAACTTTTCTTTATAGATAAAAGAAATTTGCCATATTTGGGAACTTGGAGGAGATGCAATCACATTTTCCCAGCTAATTGAAACTCCTATCAAAACGAATCATGCACTGGATAAATTTTCCATTTTCCTCGTTTTGGACTTATCCGTACCAGAAAAAATTTGGGCTACACTGGATACCACCATTTCTTCGGCTAAAAAGTATGGAATTCAAATAACAATATTATGCTTTTGCGCAGAGTTTGTGTGAAATGATGCGTAATTTTAAAAAATTGTTTGTGAAAATTCCCATAAATATTATGCTTCCTAATGTTTTAGAGCTTTAACGCGTGCCTTGGCTGATAATTTGCGAAGTAAAGAGTCTCAAGACATGACTAGAAAACTTGAGGAAAATATTAAAGAAAGACTGGGAGATGATTGTCAGGTAAATAAACAATAACTTTTCCAACCATTGCACAACTAATGACAGGACGTTTATGTCTATGATAATGATTTACTTTATAGGACCGCAACCAAATCGAGCCGTTTCCATTACCATTGGTCATAATCTGCACCAAATACGACGTGTTTCAGGTGAGCCATCATCATTAGGAAATATATTATGTTGTTTCAAGTGAAGACATTTGAAATTATTTAGACGTTTGACATTTAAAATTATTAGGATTGTAAAGCATACGTGACCGAAAGCATTCACCAGGAATTTGTCATAGACGCATTTGCATTCACACAAGATTGTAGTGAAGTGTGAACGGTTCATTGAAGCGATTGCAATACCATATAGCTGACATTGTACGACCTTTTGTTTGCCTAGTTGGAAATTTTTTGATGGAACTTATTTAATGTTCACAAATTAGAATCACCATGAGTCTTTTGTTGCAAGCAATCAAAATGAGTCCAACTAACACTCACGTTGCACACCATGCTCCTATTATGTTCACCAATCATTGCGTTTTAGCTTCAACCCACAAGACCATCACATTGCTAACCATAAATGCCTTGACTTGAGTGAGTGGCATCATCATTCTTTATCTAAGGATGTGTTTTGCATGAAAACTACTAGGAGCAAGCTTTAGAAAATTGAAACTGAGATTTACATGTAGAGCTCTCATGGTCTTTTCAAATTGCTTTTGTGGGTCTCCCTCTCTCTCTGACCATAAAATAATGATACCGCACCGGTTAATGGCATATGTGCATGATCTTTGTGATTTTCCACTGAAGCATTGTGCATGAAATAAGAAACTACTACAACTTTAACGGAACCGAGAGAGAGGGGTTTATGCAATGAGCTCATTTTTTCCTAGAAGTTGCATGAACACGAGTAGGATGAGGATGATGTAAGACAAAATTTTGCGACTGAAGTTCATCATTGAGATGATGGTGGTTCATGGAGATGTAAAGAATAGAAAACTAGCACATGTTGTGCCCGTGTACACAAATGTTTCGTCTCAACAACTGCCTCGGATGAGATGCTAATAAATTTGTTTCTTTTGACCAGAATTTTGAGCCGGAGAAGAGAAAACTGATCTGCCGTATATTGCGGCTAGCGTCACATCGTCTTGGAGCAAGCTTGAATTTCTATTCAATGCACGAAGTTGCCCACAACCGACGTGTTCGTGAATTGTTCACCCATTATGCATTTGGAACTCCGTTCCCGTGAGTGTACAAAATTTATGTGCATAAATTGATTTCAGAGAGGAATGTGATCCCACATTATGATGATTTGGTGGCGCATGCATGAATAATTTGAAGAAATGGTCCGTATTAGATCGCTTACTTCTTAGATTCTGGTTGCATGAAGCTGCAAACTGGCTCATGAAAATGCAGTTAGTTGATTACAATTTATTTATTAGGAAGGGCATTGTTCAAGATTACAACAAAGCCTTGCTTATTCCTCCTGGTGGAGACTCGTATGATCAAATCTGGCCTGGCACCCCACCGAACCAGTTTTCCATGGACTTTTTCAAGCACCTCTTCGAAACTCAAGTAGGAAAGTATAATGAAAAGCTATCCATTCCTGATGACCCTGCTGATGATGCTAATTTCCATGAGTCGGATGTGGACTCGAGGCGAAGTCTAATTTTAGAGGACATAGCACTTACCGAGAAAGTTAGACAAGAGTATTCCAAAGCTGATAATCTAATTCTGTAGAAAATTTATATGTTTGAGCTGAATATAAATTATTCAAGAACTGAGTTTGCGAAATACTTGTATGCTAATGCTATTAACTACTGGTTGAGTTTTGTTAGTGAATGAATAAGTGAAATGTTTGAAGTTCAAAAATTTACAAGATTTCAATAAACCATGTTTTTTGTTGAAGGAAATCTCGCCTCAAGTTCATGCATTATGATACAACAAAAACAAAATTACATTGAAATCGCAAGAAGGTTACTCGTCTGTATTTTATCAAAGTTATTTATTTATATGCAGTAAGAACGCAACAGCAACTTTATTCTTGAACACGGAAGTAAATTATTATTACATTTAGCAAAGCACCCATTAATAAAATCATCAACATCATATGCATTTGGCGACAGGAAAGCACTCCGATTCGAATGCGCTTTTAATGTAGCCATAATAAAAATATAAAACCGTACGCGTTCATGACACTGTTTTAGCTGACATTTGACCCAAGCAAAGTCAAAATCTTGCCAATTACAAAACATACTACTATATAATAATTATCCGAGAAGTAATGCGTAGTACAGTATAGCCCACTGACTTAATAATTTGGAGCTGTATAAAAATATTGAATTGGTACAGGAGCGTGTGGATTATGGATTGGTTCTTGCTCGCATAAAAGCACTAAACAAAAATATGTGTGCTTATGATAATTCTGTTCTGATTCATAGATTTAATATTCGCAGTCAGAAGATATGAATGTAAAAGAAAATGAATGGAACAGTTTGACCCCGACTTGTTCTCAGTTTTCATACAAACATAATATTGCATTACATTACCTTATTTTTCGTATATTATATTGTAAACAACAAATAGAGCAGAACAGAACCAAATGTGATATACAGTCTGATGAAAGATACATTAAACTTATCTAAAGCCAAATGATGTTTGTCTTTATGGTTGTTTTCGTTTGATTTCTGTCATTCTGTGCGCCTCCATTTATTTCAAGTTTTGTCATTGACTTTGGTTGCTCTATTTGACAAGTTGGTGTTTAACATGGAATTTGGCGACACAACAAGACCAAACGATCCTTCTTTCTACATTGGATTCATACATATGAACGGAACAAACCAACGTCTGTCACACTCTTTATCATCTGGATGTAGTATTTAGGACGAAATTATTTACAGTGTAATTCCAAGATTCAGTTTGAACGGAATTTCATATAGGTATGTTTTTTACATTTCATTAATGCCACATATGGACGTACACCCTAGTTGGCAATTTTGTGAATTTCATTTTTAATACGAATAGGTTTCAGAACACATTATGCAAATGCGTCAATATGAGTGAACAAAAATAGACAGTAAATCCGAAAACAACTACACAAATTATGTTATATATTATGGCAAGCGTTGTCATATCCGTCTCCTATTCAGTGCCCAATATCCTATTCAGCTTCCATGCGCAAATACATTTGCAGAAAAAATAATCGCATCAATGAATAGAGAGTAAATTTCTAACAATTTATATTGGTTGGTGGATAGTGTGTGGGATGCAGCGAAGGCTAAGTCTGGAGCTTATATTTTCCAACATTTTCAGGCCGAAACTGTCGATGATGAGAATAAGAAATGTCGTTTGCAGAATTGGTGCTGTTTGCCATTAAAGACCATCTATAATTTCATCCATAGTTTTGAAAAGAAAATTTCCTTCTTGATTGAATTTCAGAAATATCGTCATCGTGTTCGCAAAATAGATTCATGGTCGCGCGTGAATACAATAATAGATATAAAACATATAAATCGTGCTCCAGGCTCGTCTTGTTCCTGTTCATTTAATAATACAGCACTTTAATACATCATGCCATGATACCTGGTAATGGAATAAATGGATTGTGAATGTACGTCAAATGCCACAAATAGCTTCAAGGGGTTCCGGCGTATTTTATGATGTCATTGTAAATCCGATTAAGAATACGACTCGCATTCGCGTCATTAGCACCATACGTCTTAAAAGCCATTAGTATCATGAGATCTTTCTCCCTTCCAAAAATGACATGTGATAGTTCATGCAGGAACATTCTCAAAATGTTTGACTGAGCTGAGCTTACGTTTACTAGCCATTTTTGTATGAAATTGTCCTTCTGATGCTTTCAGATTTCAGATACACACTCAAATAAATTATGAATACAAAATCACATTTTATTTTTAATTAAATACTGAAATTCGGTTTTATTTCGGTTTACACAGTGCAATGATTCATCACAAGAATTACAATTAATCACATTAATGGTTTACGACATCAAACATTTCGGTCGGAAATGCAAAGACTTTAATAAACACGACTACATATCAATTACCTTAAGAATGCATTACCATTAACAGTGTGAAATACTAATACATACATACGTACATTAAATCCTGTGGAAGAAATGTACATGCTTAATGTCAATTTCAAATGCTGTAACAATAGAATGAATAAAGTTTGAAATAATTTTGTCAATGTAAAAAGTATGGAAGTCCGCATCCTACAATTTACATTCCAGATTGGATTTTTGAATTTACAACTTAGTTTCGATTTTCTAAAAATTTGCTACCTGTTTACAAATTGAATCAAAGAGAAAACTGGATCCGTTGATGCCAAAATAAACCAGTAATAAAATATACATTTACTAGTACAAAAGTATTAAGTGCGTTTCAATACTAAAAAAGAATTACAATTGGCAGTTGAAGTACTGAAACTGTAAATTTCATATTTACGTAATGCTAAAACCATATTATACATGATTGACCAGCTTAAACCCGACTCTATCTCCAGATACAGATCCATACGTTATTTTATGGAACAAATCCTTGCTTTATAACTGGTAAGTACAATATGACCAGTGCAAGCCTAGGCTAGACAAGCAAAGCAAATGTTTTAACGGAACAAAAAAGTCATTTCATTAGTGTTCACATATAGCGTTCTTCTCTTGATTTTCACTTTCACTCTACTTTATACATCTACCTTACTATTGTATAAACTAGACAGGTCCATCATATCATTTCGAATGCGTGCTCCAGGTACACTTTTAGATAAGCACGGTTTATCCACATTGTGAGACTGATAAGTGTACAGTGTACTATAACAAATTCGGAAAAATTTGGTGCTTGTTTGGTTTACCAGCTGCGATATAGGATTCATCCATGATTAAAATTACATAATAATAATAGTAAGTATATACTGTAGGATGAAATTCGATATCAACACACACAAAAGGAAAATGCTTCCGTTGCATCACACGTAACGTAAAGTGCAAATATCGACATTAACCATATTATTATGTCGATCTATAAATACATAGGTGACTAACAAATATCCTAGCACACGGTTACATTAACAAAATACACTATCAGAGAAGAGAGCTCTAGAGAGCCCTTTCAAGATCGAACAAATTACCCGTTGCGTTGCTTCAACGATATTTTATGTTACGAGTGTAATAATTTGATGTAGTGACATAACTGCATCCCATATGCAATACGAAGGGAATTGGTAAGTGCAAAGCTAATTTTAGTGTGTAATTTGATCTTAGATAAAATAAATCTTTGATGTGAAAAAAGACTCAACATCTCATCATTCTCAATTACCGGCTGTGGATAATTTTAGCACACAATACAAACATGACGTAAAATATGATTCTCCGAAGAAGAATGGATGACGCGAGCGATGATTGAATGAATGAATCATATTTAATGTCATTGTTGTGTTGACTCGGCTCGTGCTTGTTGCCTCTGCAGAATAAAATCGACGATTGTTTGCGCTTAAATTCTTAAAAAATACATGAATGTGCCTATGCCTTCGTTCTTTAACGAAGCCATAAAAACAACTGTGTAATGTAATAAAAGTATGTTTCCGAACTAAATAATTAACTGTCAGCTTACAAAGTGCATAACATGATATAAGAGGTACTCGAATTGTTCCACGTTGTGCTTGATGCAATACTACATATTTCTGTTATCTTCATAAGCTATCGGTAATAAATAGCATGAAAAAATTATATATTAAAAAAACCTATTTAACTCTGAACAGGATAATGTTTCCTTTCACAACTGTCAATGAGATAGACTTCGAAACTCACGTAGGATGAGTAAGCAGCTGGGTTAACAATATAATATTATGTATGTATTAACTAACGCATCTAATGAATAAATCTTGCTGGCTGCAACCTGCATGTATAATAATGCAATTGCATCCTGCTATTCCCTGCAGCTGCTGCCATTTCTATTCCTCTTCCTCAACACTGGGAAGGGAGCATTGGCGAGGGATCTTCCTTGAGCCCAGGTATGATGGGGCAAGTGGTTCGAATGCGGTCATCCAACGAGGAAGATCTGATTCATCTTGGCAGACAAAAATGAGGGCAGCGGAAGATGTGTCACATTTCTGTAAACAAATAAAAAACATTTCAAAACTTGCGTTTCATTCATAAAATTTTCTACAAGCACAATAAGTTAACTATTTTTTCCATATATACTGCAATTGTTCTATACTAATGCAAGCGTAACTTTGTACTAATTAAAAATGCTAATTAACTCTTTACATAACACGTAAAAAAGGTAGTTTAAGTGGTTACATGAGCAGACACTTGAATTGAGTGGTCGTTGAACTGTCTGACATGGCAAAATGTGCAATGAAATATGGATTATAATACTACTGCAGCAGTCAGTGCATAACACATTAATCTCAATAACCATCATCTTGTTTTTGTCACTTTCAGAGTGAATATTTATTAGTCATGTCATAAGTCATCATATAATTAAATCACTCAGATGCTCCACAGATGACAGAGATTCGAGGCATAGCAAAAAAAAGAACTTCATATGTTGCCAACTATTTGTCATGATTGGAGAGGGAGAGATTACTGGAGTTTCCAGTAACGTAACTTCTCCTAGTTTTATGCGTCATTCGCATAGATTCTGTACTTTGTACTCATTCTGTCAATGAGCATTATGGTCTGAAAAGTGTTTTTTGCTGCCACCATTGGCATTGGTATTAGTATTATCACTCACCAAACCTTTCTGAGATGTTCATCATTTATGTAAAAACGGGAAGTGTTGCATGCAATGCTCAAGAGACATGTCAACTACAGCTCGGACACGTACATTATGTGTAAAAGTCACTTTGCAGATAGATTACATATCATAATACGATGGCCTGAACTTTAAATCGCACTTTTCATTTCATGCATTACTACACAAAATATGTTTGAGCACGAGGATGCCCTTAGCCAAAGTTCAGTTCTAATCGACATTGCTTTTAGAGTTAATGTAGCAGAAATTTTCAATGATTGCACATTGTGCAAAAACATGTTTATGTTCAAATTTATGTCATTTATAATAGTTATGCTTTGACTGTAATGCAAAAGTTAAATATTATTGTGGTTCAAAAATAGTTCCAGGTAATAAACAGCACTACTTCCGATATCATATTTATATTTATGATTTACACATTCAAAGGGCAACAAGGATGTTTGAAAGTTTTGTTAATACATACTGCGGTCGCATATAAATATAACTGTTTATTTGAACGTGGAATAGTGTGACACAATCTGCAAACAAAACAAAAAAGGAAACTACGACTCGTATTTTTTCACATGTGTCTATCATAATAATAAGACATTACACAACGGATGCATAATCTTGCTGCATCGTCTGCCCACAGTTATGTACAAAAGGTAAACATAAAATCCGGATTTGCTCTTTCAAGAACTACCTACGCTCATGGTAATGAAGTTCAAGTGAGAGTTCACAACATTGTTAGGTAGCCAACAATCCCAAACAACGGGAGAAAGAGATCAATGATCAACATGAAGGTTGAAGTTGAAGACACCAATGCAGAATGCACCTGAATGAGAAGGAAAAATACTGGCAACTTTCCGAATGAATTCTATAATAACATATTCTAGAAAAGGGACGTAATCCCATGGATGAACAGGCTTCTGAAGACCACAATATATGCTCACATTGGTAATGCATTATCATATGCGTATATGCATTACAAATATATACTCGTATGAAATAGGTAGAGTAACCACCAAAATAAGAATCATAATAACTCTTTTCGCAAAGAAAAGCACACACTAAGGAAATAAAATCAAATGTATATGGACATTTGCTACATTATAATAATGCATACTCTGGCATTGCATTTTATTTCAAATTCACTATGGAACGCTAATTCGAACATTGATCCTGACATGAAAAAAGAACAGCCACGTCAACTATTATTGTTCCAGCTTCTTTCACTCAATGTGAAGAGATCTCTGGAAAGAAGGCTATATAGCTAAATAGTATAGCATGTTTAGCAATCAACCAGACCAAAATTTTCTCAAGAAAGAACTTAACATTGCATGATGTTTGATGTTATTGTGGTTTCCATATTCATTTCGTAAAGTATTATTACAACAAAGTTCTAGTAATCTCATTATCATGACTAAATAAAACTATTATAGTGTTTTGTGGATTGCAATCGCACTGTGTGTCTCTTTTATGATAAACTAGTACTTGTGGTCCAATCCAAAAGTTTGCTTGAGCACAAAGTACAAAAATGGTTTTATTTACTTCATCGATAATGCGATTACTAGAAACCTTTCGTAATAATACTTTACGAAATCGAATAGTGGAAACCACAATAACATCAAACATCAGTGCAATGTTAAACTGTTTCTTTCTTGAGAAAAATTTTGGCCTGGTTGATTCCTAAACATGCCCTATACTATTTAGCATTGCCTTCTTTCCAGAGATTTCTTCACATTGAGTGAAAGAAGCTGGAACAATAATAGTTGACGTGGCTGTCTTATTTCATTGTCAGGATCAATGTTCGAATTAGCGTTCCAGAGTGAATTTTGAAATAAAATGCAATGCCAGAGTTTGCATTATGATAATCTAGTAAAATGGTCCCATATACATTTGATCTTTATTTCTTTAGTGTGTGCTTTTCTTTGCGAAAAAGATTATTATGATTCTTATTTTGGTGTTACTCTAGCTATTTCATAGAGTAGTATTATATCATTTGTCAATGCATATACGCATATGATAATGCCAGGTGATTACCAATGTGAGCATATATATTGTGCCGTCTTCAGAAGTCTGTTCATCCATGAGCATTACGTCCCTTCTCCTAGAATATGTTATCCTATAGCACATTCATTCGCCGAAAGTTGCTAGTATTTTTTCCTTCTCATTCAGGTGCATTCTGCATTGGTGTCTTCAACTTCAACACCTTCATGTTTCATCATTGATTCATCTTTCTCCCGCTTGTTTTGGATTGTGGGCTACCTAACGAATGTTTGTGAACTCTCACTTGAACTTCCATTTACCATGATGAAGCGTTAGTAGTTCTTTGAAGAGCAAATCGGTTTTATGTTTACCTTTTGTACATAACTGTGGCAGACGATTGCAGGGCAAGATTATGCATCCGTTGTGTAATCGATCTTTTCTTTTGTTTTCTTTTTTTTTTTTTTTTTTCATTATTATGATACACACATCGTGAAAAAATACGAGTCGTAGTTTCCCGTTTTTTTGTCTTTTCTTGCAGCGCATTCGTGTCACCACAGATTGTGTCACACCGTTCCACGTTCAAATAAACAGTTATATTTATATGCGACCGCAGTATGCTATTAACAAAACTTTCAAACATCCTTGTTGCCCTTTAAATGTGTAAATCATAAATATAAATATGATATCGAGGAAGTAGTGTGTTATTACCTGGAACTATTTTGAACCACCCAATAATATATTAACCTTTTGAATTTACACAGTCAAAGCCGATAACTATTATAAATGACATAAATTTGATGGTCAAACATGTTTTGCCAGAATATGGCAATCATTGAAAATTTCTGCTACATTAACTCTAAAGCAATGTCGATTCCTCGACTGAACTTTGGCGCCTGAGGCATCCTCGGTGCTCAAACATATTTTGTTAAGTAATGCTTTATGAAATGAAAGAGTGCCGATTTGTAAAGTTCAGCGCCATCGTAATTAAATATCTGCAAAGTGACTTTTACACATAATGTACGTGCTCCGCAGCTGTATTGACATGCTCTCTCTGAGCACTGCATGCAACAGCTTCCGTTTTGTACGATAAACTGGATGCAACAATCTCAGACAAGGTGGTGACCAGTGGATAATAACCTAATACCATGCCAATCCGGTTCGGTAGGCAAAAAACACTTTCAGAAACCATACAATACTCATTGACAGAATGAGCTGCAATGCTTGCGAGCTATGAGTACAAGTTACAGAAATCTATGCGAACATAAAACTGGAGAAGTTACGTTGCTGGAAACTGTCCAGTCAATCTCTCCTCTCCAATCATGACAAATAGTGGCAAACATATGAATTCTTTTTTTGCCTATGCCTCGAAATCTCTGTCATCTGCTGCGACCATCTGGCCTCCCTACATGATGGACTTTAGACATCGACTAATAAATAGTTCACTCGGAAAGTGACAAAAACAGATGATGGGATCAATTTGACATTAATCGTGTCTATCGACTGACTGCGCGTCCCTGGAGTAGTATTATAATCCATATTTCAGTTGCCACATTTTGCCACTGGTCAGACAGGCCTTCAACGACCACTCATTCGAAGTGTGCTGCTCACTGTAACCACTTAAACTACCTTTTTACCGGTGGTTATGTAAAGAGGTTACATTAGCATTGTTAATTAGCTACAAAGTTACGCTGCATTAGTATAGAACAATTGCCAGTATATATGGGAAAACAAAGGTGTAACTCTATTAGTGCTCTGTAGCAAATTTTATGACATCGAAACGCAGTTTGAAATGTTTTTTATTTGTTTACTAGAAATTGTGTACACATCTTCCGCTGCCCCTCATTTTTGTCTGCCAAGAATTGAATCAAGATCTTCTCCGTCTGGCATGACCGCATCTCGGAACCCACTTGCCCCCATCATGTAACCTGGCTCAAGGAAGATCCCTCGCCAACTGCTCCCTTCCAGTGCTTGAGGAAGAGGAAAGATAATGGCCAGCCAGCTGCCTATCTGTCCGGAATAGCAGCGTGATGCAATTGCATATTCATACATGCAGGGATTGGCAGCCAGCAAGATTTATTTTCCGGATTAGATGCGTTAGTTTAATACATACATAATATTATACTCGTTAACAACCAGCTGCCTACTCATCCTACTGTGAGTTTCGAATGTCATATCTCATTGACAGTCGTTGTGAAAGGAACACATCTATCCTGGTTCAGACGTTAAATAGCGTTTTTGTTTAATATATAGATTTTTTTTCATTGCTATTTATTACCGATCATAGCTTATGAAGATAACAGCAAATATATGTAGTATTGCATCAAGCACAACGCTGGTGGCGGAACAATTCCGCAGTACCTCTTATATTCATGTTATGCACTTTGTAAGCTGACAAGTTGTAATTATTTACTTCGGAAAAACATACTCTTTATTACATTTACACAAGCTTGCTTTTTATGCCTTTCGTTATAAGAACGAAGCCATAGGCACATCCATTGTATCTTTTGTAAGAATTTAAGCGCCAAACAATCGTCGATTTCTATTACTGCCAGAGGCCAACAAAGCACGAGCCGACGCAACACAACAATGACATTACTTATGATTCATTCATTCAATCATCGCCTCGCCGTCATCCACTTCTTCTTTCGGAAATCATATCTTTACGTCATGTTTGTATTGTGCTTGCTGAAAATTTATCCACAGCCGGTATATTGGAGAATTTGTCATGAGAGGGTTGAGTCTTTTTTTCATCATCAAGATTTATTTTATCCAAGATCAATTACACACTAAAATTAGCCTTCCTGCACTTACCAATCTCCCTTCGTATTGCATGCGATGCAGTTAAGTCACTACATCAAATTATTACACTTCGCTAACCAATAACAATATCGTTGAAGCAACGCATACACGGGTAAATCTTGTTTCGATCTTGAAGCGCTTAACTTCTCTAGAGCTCTCTTCTGCTGATAGTGTATTTTGTATAATGTAACCGTGTGTGCTAGGATATTGTTAGTTCACCCTATGTATTTATAGATCGACATAATAATATGGTTTAACTGTCGAATATTTGCACTTTAGTTACGTGTGGATGCAAAGGGAAGCATTTCCTTCCTTCCGCTCGTGTTATATCGAATTTCATCTCACAGTATACACTTACTATTATTATTATGTAATTTTATCGATGGATGAATTCTAATATCGCAGCTGCCGTAAACCAAACAAGCACCAGAATTTTTCAGAATTGTGTCTATAGGCTACACTGCTTACACTTGTATCAGTTACCACAATGTGCTACCGGCGATTAAACCGTGATCTACTCATCAAAAGTTGTACCTGGAGCGACGCACATTCGAAATATACTGAATGAGATCCTGCTTCTAGCTTTATACTAATAGTAAGCGTAGATGATAGTAAAGTCAGTGAAAATCAAATGAGAAGAACGCTATCCATTGGCAACACTAATGAAATGACTTTTTTGTTCCGTTAACATTTTGCTTTGCTTGTCCTAGCGTAGGCTGCACTGGGGGTCATATCGTGTACTTACCATTATTAAAGCAACGGATTTGTTCCCATAAAATAACGGGTGCGATCGTATCCTGCGAGATAGAGTCGGCCGCTTTAGCTGGTCAAATCATGTCATTAATACCTGGTTTAGCATTATCGCGGTAACATCATCGAAATTTACAGTTTCGTAGTACTTCAACTGGCCAACTTGTAATCTCGTATTCTTCTAGCGTATCGAAACGCACTAATACTTTTGCTACTAGTAAAGTATATTTTATTACCTGGACTTGTATTTTGGCGATCAACGGCGAGTCGAATTGTTCTCTTTATTCCAATCTTGTAAAACAGTTTAGCAGCAAGTTTTCAGAAATCCGAACCTGGTTAAGTTGTAAATTCAAAATGTCCAATCTAGAATGTAAATTGTAGGATGCGGACTTCCCAACTGTTTAAACATATGACACCAAAATTATTTCATACTTTATTCCATTCTATTGTAGTACAGCAGTTGTGAAATGTGACATGATGCCATTCACATTTCTTCCACAGGGATTTTAATGTCGGATGATTAGTATTGCACCTGTTAATGGTAATGCATTCTTAAGGTAAACTTGATATGTAGGTCGCGTTTATGAAATTCTTTGCCATTTCGACCGACAATGTTTGATGTATGTAAACCATAATACTAATGTGGAGTTAATTTTAATTCTTGTGATGAATCATCTGCCACTAGTGTAAACCGACAATAAGAACCCGAAATTTCAGATTTAATTTAAAAATTAAAATGTGATTGTATTCATAATTTATGTGTTGGAGGTGGTGTATCATGTAATATCTGAATGCCGATCAAAAGACAACTAAAATATAATACATCAACGTAGAGCCTAGCCTCAGTTCAAAACATTTTGAGAGATGATTCCTGCATGAACTATCACATGTACAATTTTTTGGAAGGCGAGAAGATCTCATGCATACTAATGGCCTTTTAAGTACGTAGATGCTAATGACGCCGATATGCGAGTCGCTATTCTTAATCGGATTTACAATGGACCATCATTAAACATTACGCCGGAACCCCTTGAAGCTATG